>NTPY01000635.1:2954695-2997721 GCA_002922825.1 Brachionus calyciflorus | reverse complement strand
CTAGGAATTTTATTTTAGAAGCGAGGATTCCATTTTCAATCAAGATAAAGACTGACTACAGAATAAACAATTTATTTAAAGCACCAAAGTCAAGTTTTTGGACTTTTAGTGCGACATTTAAGAACAATTATTTACTCCAATTGAATTTTAACAAATCTTTTTTTAGTCATGATTTATTTTTTTTATTTCAGAAAGTTAATTTACCAAGGTAATTTTGGGTAAAATTTTTCATTTTTAAAATGAAAAATAAGTGAAATATAAAATCTATAAATTATACAATTTTTATTTTAGAATTCATTTAGCATTTACACGTCAACAAATGGTTCTTTACTTTATAGTAAAAAGAAAAAACAAAACTAAGAGAAAAATTAAAATTTTAAGACAAAATCAAATCACGAAGTTTATGAAAAATATTTTTGAAATTATAATTTCTAGCTTTTTGTTTCTACATAGGGCTCAACCAAAAGTGTATTTTTAATTAAAATAATAAAAAAAAAAATTTATTTAAAAAAAAAATAATATACATTCTTCTTATTAATATTAGCATATTTTTACTTTAGTTATTTTTAATATTGGGTTTTAATTTTAACAAATAACTTTAAATTTAGTCATTAACAGTAATCAAATGAATTAAGAATTAAAGAAGAAAAAAAATGTCATCAATTTCACTTGAAAATCCCCAAGCATTTAGCCAACAAAACCGGCTAAAAAATTTATTTAATCCCAGTGCTTTTCTAGATGTAATAACAACAAGTAGCCTAATATTTAAAGCATTATGCATCGGTGTAATAATAGGCTATTTAACCACGTTTACAAGCGATTTGGATCAAATATTGTGCATAATACCCGGTAAACTCTTACCACCTAATTTTTATCTTTGGACTTTATTCACTCATGGTTTCATTGAATATCGTTTTATTGAATTAATTTTGAATTGTTTTCTAATTTTGTTATATAGCAAGATGTTAGAGCCGTTATGGGGACAAATTGAGTGCATTCAATTTTATTTTATAACGACAATTTCCGTCGGTTTGAGTACCACTATTATTTACTTTATTCTCTATGCAGCCACTTTTGATGAATTGATGATTTTTAATGTGAGTATTCATGGCTTAGGTGGACTCCTAGGAGGATTTACAGTTGCTACTAAACAAATCATGCCGGATACTGTTTTAGTAGATTTTAATTTTATTAAAATGCGACAGGATAATTTACCATTATTGACAATCTTTGTATCGATGATGTTTTATTTGTTCGGCTTAACAAAACCAACTTATTTTATAATGGTTACTTTTGGAGTATTTAATGGATGGGTGTATTTGAGATTTTTCCAAAAGCATAAAAATGGAACTCGTGGAGACTCATCATCAACTTTTGTCTTCGCTTCTTTATTCCCATCACAAATACAGCCCTTCGTAGCCATTTTTTCCAATACAATTTTTAATTTATTAGTTAAATTGAAAATTTGTAAGCAACCACCGAAACGATACACAATGGCTGGCGGTTCGCAATCATCTCAATCTCACATAACCATTACTATACCTTTAGTTAAAAATAATTTAGAAAATTCTGATGCCGAACGACGTAGACTAAAAGCATTGAAAGCTTTGAAAGATAGGCTTAAAAAACCTGGTGAGGATGACGACTTGAAAACTCAATGGTCAAATGACACAACTAGCTTATTAGAGCAACCGCTTGTTGAAGTAAACGAGACGCGTGAATCAAATGAGCCTCCTATTAACACCAGCCAAAATAATAATAATGATACAGAAAATCAAATATAAATTTTTGTTATCGAAAAAAAAAAACAAAAACTTAAGAAATATTGTTACTCATTATTTAAAAAAAGTACTGGCATACTTATTAGTAGTGTTTTTTGATAACATTTTTTTTTAATTTATTTTTTAAATAAATTTATAAGTTTTTTTTTTTTTATTTTAACTTTAAAAACTTTTAAAATAAATTTAAGAATTAATTTCGGAATTTTAAAATTATTATAAATTTTAATAACAGTTTACTCTTTAAAACAAGGTTATCTTCACTTATAATTTTCAAACTTAAAAATTTTTGAAATCGTAAGTTTAAACTCGACAAAGTTTTTCATATGTTTAAATTTACTAAAAAGCAAGTCTAAAAAATATCAGTGTTTAAACCATCCATTAAAGACAAATTTAAGATATTTTCTAATTTTTAACATTAATCTAAATTTAAAGAAAGGGGTAATTTTTGAAACTTAAAATCCCTTTTGATTTTCTTATGCTAAGAGAAACTTGTCAAGGGCACCGTAAAACCTAGTTTATATCCCCAGGAGTTTTATTTGAAAAATGACTGAGATTAAATTTGAAGTAGCTGAGGGAAAAATTAAAAAAAAACCCTATTAATTAAGAATTTAAATCAACCAAATGGTTGAATATTTTAAATCACGTCAAGAATGGTAAAATACAGGATCCTTGAAAAAAGCGCTACCCCGATTTACGATAAACAACGCAGCCGGGCGCGATTTTCTTGTTTTTAATATTTTCAGATAGCATATGAAAGAGCATCAAAAAAGCTTCAAAATAATATCCTAAAAGTATACTTAGCTAATTTTCAAAGTAATTTTTTTGAAAATTATATATTTATTAGAACAGCGCAACCCCTACGCACCACCTTTTATTCCAACGCACCCCCATTTTTTTTCACGTCATCTTACTCAGTATTTAATATTCTATCTGAATATGGACTTCTTTTTGCATGCCTTTTAGCAAAAAATCATGTAAAAATTTATCGAAGTGTGGTTTCGGAGTCTGAAAACAATAGCGAGATCTATTTCGATGAACGGAATAATGAGGGAGTACTGACACCAATCAAATGAAATTTACTTTAAAGGATTTTAAAAAGCTTGATCTTTTTCTCAGCGTGTTTAACAACTGGACCGGTCCTCTCAATTTAGATTTCCCCGCTATCGACCCCGCTTCGTCAATTATTCTCAGCACCGATTCTGCATTTAAAGTTTTTACTGTTAACCGGCTGGCTACGCTTAATTTTGTCCGCCAACGAATTCGCTCAGTTCAGCCACTTCTTCGAAAGGTTACAACCGATACAGTCTCGGTTCAATTTTCTAACGGGAGATAACGATGAAATTTTTTTTACCCCCGTTTTAAAAAGAGCTTTTTTTAAAAAAAGAATGAAACTTTGCCAGAGTTTGATAGAAGTAAGGGATCATCGGAAATTTTTAAAGCCTCAAAACTATAATCAAAGCTTTACGGTATGCTAGTTTTACTTAACTAGACGCATCAGTTAAAGAGCTGATATTTCGACTTTTCCTTTCTTCCTATGGAATAGAAAAGTTTTTAAAAATACATTAGTTTTTATTAATTGTTTTCTCGAGAGGAAAGGAAGATGGCTAATCTGACTTAATAAATTTAAATTTTTTTGTATATAAATAATAACATTTTAGACTGAAATAACCTGAATATGATTGAAATTTACCTTAACATTATTGTGCGGAGTACGATCTAAAAAGTTCGAACTGGGATCAAAATTTTTTGAAAATAAAATCCTCGCGCTTCTATTATAGTGAGCTTATATTTGAGGAATTACGGATTTTCTCTAAGCTTCATGTTTTTGTTCGATTTTTTTCATTTTCATTCGTTAAATTCTTTATCAAAATAATTTGGCAAAGCTACAAAAAAAGCCGAAGGAGTTAAGAATTAAAATTCGGTATAAACAAACAAATTATTCATTCAATTTATTTTAAAAGTAAAAAAATAATCAAGAAAAAAAAAGTCTTCAAAATTCGAATTAAACAAGAAAAAAAGTTTGACAACAACAAAAAACCTTCGGTATATATAAACTTCCTTGAAAATTAATTTTTTTTTTTTCCCAACAAAAAATAATATAGAAAAATTTTAGGTACAACAATTAAGATTTTAAAAAAAAAAAAACGTGTTTTTTAAGGAAAAAAAATCGTTGCATATAAAATATACAGGCTGTTAGAAAATAAATCCATACGAAAAAAAAAATCAAGTAAGTCTAAATCCTTTATTCAATCTTCTAATCTAACATTTCGGACCAACAAAAAAAAGCATGGACTGTTCTTTTGTTTTTTATTTTTGCTTTTTAATATAGACAAAAATTAAAATCAATTTTTTTTTGAGTTTTAACTTTTTTATTATTTTAATTTAAATAAATTTACAAAGCCAAAAAAAAGAAAATAAAAAAAAAAAGAAGAAAAAAATAGAGAGAAACATTTTTTTATCCGAAACTTTTTTCTTAAAAATTCTATAAATTATCGTGGGCTTTTTTTTCAAAAAGGAAAAAATAAACAATTCTCAGTGTGCTAGTAAAACCGTCCTCGTTTCCTTGTCGGCGATTCCATGTCAAAATTACTAGCCGAACGCTTCTGTTCTATATGGGTGGCTATTTGTTCACAAAAAAAACAATCTAAGTCATCACATTGATGGTTATGCTGATGGTGTTGATGATGGTTTTGACTATTCACATATACTTGATTATAATTCTGCACCGGTCCGTCCCGTGACCTATCTAATAATAAAAAAAAAGTTATGTTTTTTTATTTTTGTAAAAGATATAATTTCATAATTTTAATTTTCTAAAAGATTTCAATTCCTCTCTTACTTTTTACTAAAAAAATGATTTTTTTATTAGAAATATTTTTTAATAAATTCAAAAATTGACTATTTAAGAGGATATAATGGATTTTCTTCGTTAAAGACAAGAATAAATTGTTAATAAGTTCTGGTCTGGTCTGGTTAGAAAGCACTACAATTTTATATTTTATTCTTGTCTTTAACGAAAAAAAATCCATTTTATTCTCTTTAATAGTCAAATTTAGAATAAATTTTTGCATCATTTTTTGGTTAAGGACATTAAAAAAAAGACCATATTTAGATAGATCATAGATATTTGAGTAAGATGCGCTGTTCTGATAAATATAAAACTTTCAAAAAAGTTAGTATTAAAATTAGCTAAGTATACTTTCAGGGTACGCTATCTTTAAAGTTTGAAAATATTGAGAAATACGGAAACCACACCCGGGTGCGTTGTTTATCGTAAAATGGGGAGTGCGCTTTTTTCAAGGATCCTAGAAAACAACTTTAATTCTCTAGCTTTTTTTTAGTAAAATTGTAGATCAAAAAAATTTAATTTAAAAAAAAACTGCCATTTTACGAATTTCCAATATTTCAGTCTTGTAATGACCCAATATTTCAGTCTTAAAATTCGGGAGCCAATCGTTTCATAGCAATTTTTTCGAAGTCAAAATTTTTCATAGCAATTTTTTCATAGCTAGCTTTTTGAATTTTTTTTTTCATACAACAACAACTTTAATACTCAGAGTTCAATTGATATATTTATCAGTTACAGTAAATTTTTACTGTTTATATCTGTGTTATAATTGGCTATGAACAATTATGCTTTGAAAAACCTGCGATGAATAAAAAATGCGATGAAAAATTTGCGATGAAACTTGCTATGAAAAATAATAAATGAAAAAATATGCTATGAAAAATGTGCTTTGAAACAAATTGCTATGAAACGACCCAGTGCCTAAAATTCTCTCTTGCTTATTTTTCTTCGTATTAAAATACTCTCCATTTTTTGTCCTAAGCTTATCAACTTTATTTTGCTCTCTGATTAACACTCAAAGAACCGACTACTTTTTTTTTCAAAAATTTGATTAAATATAGCAAGGGTTCGAAGAAATACTGTGGCATGAGAAGCAATAAACTCAAATCCCATTATTAAAGCTTTAAAACGAATATAAAAACGTTAAAATAAGAGTGATGGTTGATGAAAAAATGGAGTTTAAAATTTTAAAAAAGTGTCACCCTCGGTCCTTTGAGTGTTAATAATAGGTCAGATTCAGTTAATTCATTTGAATATAAATTTTTGAAATTCTAGATATTTTTAATTTTCAGTTCTCTACTTTAAAATAGTGGGTATATATCAGCTTGTAGATCGCTAAGAAATATTTTTTGAACTACTTAGGTGTAGTCGGAACACTCCTTGAGAACATGCGGGTCTTAAAGTGCTCGTGAAAACCTTGCACGTCTCTTATTTTAATAAAACCAGAGTTAGTCAAAAGTTAAAAAGTAACAAAAGTCAATTCAAAGTTTAACGTTTACTTTGATAAATAAATTTTGGAAAGTCAAAGTGGGACTTTAACTTTTCTACTTTTTGGACTAATTTTTCGATTTTAAATTCGTTAAAAATTTTGTAAAACTTAATTTTTCACTGAAATAAGACCTAATCTAGCATTATTTAATTTTTAAAATTTTGTTTTTTTTGTTTTTATTTGGGTGAAACATTTTTGTGGTAGGAGTGGGGACTTGAACCCGCACCCTTGAATCAACTAGGTTCGCTAATTAATACAAAATTTCAATATCCTCCATCCAACGATTCGAACCATCACCGGCTTAAAATTCTATTTTTGAAACAAAATCACTAAAAAAACAATGTAGATTTCAAAGATAGACTTTGGTCAGGTTTTTTTTAGTTTAATTTTTTATTCAAAGTAAAGTTCGGACTTGACTTTGAAAAATATCTTAGTCAAATACAAGTTAAAACTTTACTTTATTATTACTAAAAATGAGTCTAAGTAAAGTGTTTAATTAACTTGGTGAATTTTAATCAACTCTGATTATAACTTAAAAATAAATCTAATCCTACATTTTATTGAAACCCTCAAATTAGTCATTATTTGACTATTAATGAGACATGGTCGATTCAAATGGCAAATTAATTCTTTAATTAAATTATCTTCAAAAAAGTTTAACTTCATAATTTTTAGTGCTTAAAAGAAGGCTATTTTAGCAAATTTAAAATCATTTAGCTTCTAAATGAAACATCGGTGAAACTAAAATATATTATTCTGAATTCAAAAAAAATGTTCCTATGCTTAAATAAACTTTTCAGTCTATAAATAAATAGTAATTTCTGAGAAATAAGTTTTTATGATTTAATTAAATTTTAATAATTCTTACTATGCATAATGAGGGCTTCTCGAAAAGTAGCCAAATCCGAGCATGTATTTTCAGAAATAACATTTGTACTAGAGTTAAGTCTTCCCAATTGAGTCGACTGTGTCTGTGTTTGTAGTTGTGGAGTTTGTGTCCTATTTTTTTGTGTAAATGGATTTAAATTATTTTGAGAAGATGTTTGTTGTTGTTGTTGATTTTGATTTAGAATAGTTTGATTTGCGAATGGATTCGGATTAAACGAGCTATTCGGTGTGGGTAACGAAAATTGTCGGCCTATTAATAAACTAATAAGCTCGTCTTTTCGAATCGACCGTCGCTTTTTCTTTTTTAACCAATTTATAATTTCTTTGACTTTTCGTTGTTGGCCTATTGCTATGCCGAGATCATAATGCACTTTACACGCCTCAAGGCTATCTTTATACAAAACAGTAATCGCTCCAGCCGAATTTTGAAACGATTGCCATGCCAAATTATTACCCTCTGGTCCAGGCGTAGTCTTATCTTTAAACATTTGTGCTACAGCACATGCTGATGTTTGAAATGTTTGAAATAAACGTTGATTTGTTTGTTCTTTTTCATTAAGTAATTTTTCATTTAGGATTTTGTCCATGTCGTGTTCAAATTGGTCTAAAATTAAACTCGACTCATCCGTATGTGAGTCCTTTACCGACTCATTATGGTCCGGATTGAGATTCATTTCATTTAATAAATTTGTATTCGGATCGAAGTTATTTGATCCGGCCGAATTCATTTCCATTTCTAAACTACTGCTTTTTTATTATCAATTTTAATCTAAATGCGCATAAAAAAAAATTAAGTGGAAATTTTTTTTTGCTCGAGCTAATAACCAAAAGATTTTATTTATTATTTTTTTTAGTTAGGAGTTGAACACACTCTCAATATTTTTTTTCTTGTTTCAACTCACACTTAATAAAAAAAATATATAAATATACATAATATTATAAGAACTCACACCGGAGCCTTGTAATTTTATTAATAATTATCATTTTTTTTTTTAAATTTATGATTAGAAATAACAAAAAAAAATAAAATAATAATAAACTAAAATTAAAATATACTAGAAACACAAAATTATTAAAATTAGTTATTATATTATGGATTTGAATTTATTTCTGATAATTTTATATTTTTTGTGGTTGTTAATATATATGAGTGCTCATTAGGTTTATATATACTTGCATTTTGAGATTAATTTGTTGTTAAAGGTGTTAAAACGCAAGTTTTTTTTTCTTGTGTTGTTTCTTTTTTATGCATGTAGTTGAGATATGTGTAATTTCGTTTCAAATTTAAATTCTCAAATAAAATATGTAGAAAAGAAAATTTGAATGAAAAAAATTTAGTATATTTCAAATTTTATGTTTTTAAAAACACGAAAGACAGCGATAAATATGTATATGTTGTTTTTTTGCGATTTCTATATTTCCTTGTAATTAACATAATTTGATAGAAATTATGATTTGACTTATTAAAGACATTTTATTTGACTATCTTGTAATTATAGTGGTTCTAATCAAAGTTGAACGTCGGCCGTAGATTTTGAATGTTACCGTTACCATAACTCAAATATCTTAAAATTAAATTACAGTCACGGCCAACGTTACATTTGCATTAGAATCACTACAAACTTAAAATTAGATTTAAATCGATTAGAAATTTAAGGCGATATTTATCGTAACTCAGGCTTAGCGTCTATGTTTTCGATTAATATTTTTTTGTTGGAACATTAAGACATCGTCCAATTGATTTGTTTAAATGTTTAAAATCGATGAACCTCGTCTAGTTTCTGAATTTTATATAAAAAAATTAGGGGTTTGGGTCATTCTACCGAGGAGAATCAAAAAAACTGGAAAATATCTCAAAAAACGCATTTTTTACCATTTTGGTGTGGCTCGGATTTTCCCAGAAATCAACAGTAATACTTTTTTTTAAAGAAAAATTTAAAAGCTTTCAGAAAATATTTAAATATTCATTATTCGACATAAAAATCGTCTCAAGAAATGAAAAAATCCGTTTTAACTATTCAGAATTTTGAAGAAGTTCAAGGCCTTCTAGACAAAAAATTTTATTTTTTACCTACCCTGATCCTAGCATTTTTCCAAGGTTTTTATACACGTAGATTACAAATATTCTATCGAAAATGGTCGATTCAGATATTACTGTAGTTTTGGATGACGCGAACCTTAATTTTCTATTTTACATTTTCAAAAATTTTAATTGTAAAATTTAATTTTGTACAATTCATTTGAATGTTAAATTTTAACTTAAATTGCGCAATTCACTTGAAAAAAATAAATAGAAGAGAAAATTTAGCCAAAAAGAGACTATATATTCAAATTAATCAATTTATTAATTTACCGTAAAACCTGACAAACTAGCCCATGGGTTTATACTAAATAATTGGGGGACTAAAAAATATTATAAATATCCTTATAAATATTATACAAATAAGCCCTGGGCTTTTATGTTTATTAAAATTGATATTTACATTACACCATCAGTTAAGTGACAACGAGCGTGATCTAAAAATAAGTCTATAGTCTCTAAGTTGTTTTCCACCATATAACTCATAACAACTTTAATTAAATGAGCTTGTATTCAATTCATGTTAATTTAAGTATAAGGTATTTAATTATAGGCCCAGGGCCTATATGTATTTTATGGGATGGGCTTATGTCGACTGCAAGAGGGGGTTGCTTATAGGCGGCTAATACTCTAGGTTTAGTTCTAGGCTAGTTTGTCAGGTTTTACGGTATAATGTTTTTCTAGATCTTTTGTCATACTTAAAATTTTTTTTTACTCTTAAATGCTCCGTTTTTTTGAAAACTTGCCACAAAGATTTTAATGTTTTTTAATAAATACAAAAAATTTTTTTTTAAATAATGTCTTCTTTGCAAAAAACTCGAAACTACTTGTGATACAAACACGATTTGTAATACTTTACTATCAAAAAGTGTATACAGATATAGAATTGTTACATGGTACAAAACCGAATAGAACAATTTGTGTATGGTACTAAAAGGGGAGGATTATGGTATCTAACGGGTGCCCAAAAATTCTTGGCAGTTTTTTCCAATTGAAAAAAATTGTTTTCGGATCTTGATAAAATTAGGAAAATTTACTTTCTTATACAGAATTTTGTCTAATTTTCGAAAATAATTGAATTAAAAAAAATTTTTTTTCAATATGAACCATCCTCGGTTTTGACCACCACCTCGACCCTTAATTGTCCTCGAAGGTTATGAAAGTCGTGATATAACTTTTTATATGTCATTTTGTCTCATGTAAATTTTTACTTATAGTCAATTATTTTGTGGAAGAAAATTTTTAAAAGATTTTGATCACGAAGAATAATTTCTGTTAACCAACTAAATTTTTTATTCACGATTTTTTTAAGCAATTTTAAAGAAATATTTAAAGTCACAACTATTTGGTGACAAAAAATGATCACAAAGTCGATATTATGCTTAATTTCACATTTTTTAGTGATAAAATGTTCACATGGTCGACATGACCGAAAACTAAAAAATCGAAGGTCTGTTTGATGTTAATGTTATGCCTGAGACTGATTTTACTTGTATGTTACTCAAACTCATTTATGTGTTTTCAAAGTAGACAATCAGTCTAGAAATAAATAAGGGCACTTGTCTGTTGATTAGCCTTGAAACTTGAACTTAATGATTTAAACATACCGTATAACCTTGCGCGGAGTCTCATGCAGTTAAATCCAAAATCGATTTTGAGTGCATGAATCGCGTACCATCTCTCCCATGTTAACCCAACCCTATTGATTAACCCGTGCATTTATCCACTCTCTTTGGTTTTAAGCACCGCTTTTAAAATCAAAATCTTTTAATTTGATGTCGTCCGTTTAATTAAAAAATATATGTTGATGCTGCATCTATTATTAAGGACGAACAAAAATTAAAAAAATTATTTAACAATCAATTTTTTAATTCCTTAATTTTTATTAATCATTTTTTTAATTTTTGTTCGTCCTTAATAATAGATGCAGCATCAACATATATTTTTTAATTAAACGGACGACATCAAATTAAAAGATTTTGATTTTAAAAGCGGTGCTTAAAACCAAAGAGAGTGGATAAATGCACGCATTGTTAATGAAGTATAAATGTGATTCCATATTTAGAACATGAACCAACATTCTTAACAATAAAAAAAAATTGGACGAAATCCTATAGGTTAAAAATTTTAATTTGCAAAAATGTGTAAATTTCCGAATAGCTTGATTTAAAAAAAATATTGTCTGCTAATTTTTACTGAAAAAAAGTGAAATTTATTATGATCACATAACCTCAATTAATAATAAGACCATAATTCAATTTTTTTTCAACTTACATAGTTTTTAAAATTTAAAATTTTCTCGAATAAAATCAAATTATTGGAATTTTTTTTCAAGATAAAATAAAATGTTCTATCACATTTCTTTAAAACATGAAATTCTTCTTCACCCAAGATACTTTGGTCCTAATCTACTTGACACTGTGCGCCAAAAACTGCTAAATGAAGTCGAAGGAACCTGTTCCGGAAAGTAATTAAATAATTAATTCTATTTAAGTCATTTTTCTAAATGTCATATATGTAGATATGGTTTTATTATTGCCATAACTACAATTGATACTATTGGAACTGGTATGATACAGCCAGGAAGAGGTTACGTAATTTATCCAGTTGAATATAAGGCTATTGTGTTTAGACCATTTAAAGGTGAAGTTTTAGACGCTGTTGTCTCACAAGTAAATAAAATTGGCTTAAGATGCGAAATAGGACCATTGGAATGCTTCGTATCGAGACATTGTATTCCATTAGAAATGGATTTTGATCCTAATTCAGCATCACCTTGTTACAAATCTAAGGATGAAGTAAATTTGGATTTTAAAATAAAAGCTATTAAATTAAAATTAATCTATTTATTGTTTTTAAGGAATCCGTAATTCAAAAAAATGATGAAATCAGAATTAAAATTATCGGTCTTAGAATTGATGCTACAGATATAGTGAGTTATTATAAACAAATAACAAATTTTAGCTGTTAATTTGAATTTTTTTTATTTCTAAGTATGCAATTGGAACTTTAAGAGACGATTACTTAGGACCTATCAATTAAATATGTTGACTCATTCATTCAATTTGTATTATAAATAAATTTTGTTTGTTCTTTGGTTACTTTAGTTTAAATAAAGACTTAATTTTTTAAATTTTGAAACAATTTTTGCATTTTTTGATACAGGACAGAGATCTTTTGAAAAAAGAATTCCTTTAAAAGAAATTCTAGTTACTCCTAAGACATGGATTGACGTTAGTCAATCTCTTTAATTTAATAATGACAAATTTATGTGAATTTTCTTTTTCAATTGAATAGAGACATTTTCTTTATTTTGAGGAGATCCAACTAATTATCCGAATTTTTTCTCTCTTTAACTTTTGTCATGGACATGGATAATTTTTTCTCCATATCTTAGTAGTAACTTTAAATTGAAATTTTTTTGGTTACATCTTAGAAATATTTTACAATGGTCCTTATGAAAATCTAACGTCAACTAAAAACTTAAACGTTTGACTGTATCCTTAACCATAGCTCAAACAACTTAAAATTTAAAATTATGAAAGCTAAACATGGTTTAGGGTGAACAAACTACCATTGAAATTTTATAAAATTGAAAAAGACTATTTTAGATTTTTTATCATCGATCCTACTCAGGGTTGTTAATTTTCTTACTGCAAAATTGATCAAAATAATTTTTCCAATATAATCCTGGAAACGTGAAGCCAAACACATAAATATGCAAATCAAGCCTTCGTTTAAATAAAAAGTATGAATAAGACCTCCCTTCGATTATTATAATTTTTTTTTAATTATGATGGATTTTTATAGGAAAAAGTATAAAAATACTTCAGAAGCTCTAAAATTCCATATGATTTAGATTAGTGTAAAAAAAAGCTTGAGAAGACATTGAAATCTTAAACTTATTTAAATAAATGAGCTAATTATTTTAAAAAGATAAAAATTAAAGGATACATTTTTTAAAAATTTTTACATAAATATAATTTTTATTTGGTAATAAAAAATTTATCTAAAGTTTGATTATTTTTTCAAAATAAATATTCCTGCCATAATTCAAAATGTCAATATTTTAAATATAAACAAAAGACCGTCATAAATTATTCCCACCAGGCAATTATTCGTTACATAATTCACCATTCGATTGCTTGTTCTCAATATAAAACATAAAAATCACTTATTCTTCTGAATTGATTTTATCCAACATTATTAAAATATCTGAAAAACTAGGTCTTAAATCCGTATCTTTTTCCCAGCAAATCTCGATTAAATCTTTAATTGGCTTAAAATCTATATCACTTAATTTCATTCCAGTTTTTTGAAGTGATAATTCAAAAATACTTATCTGCTTGAAATATTCTTTTAAATTAAACTGAGTCATTATTTCCCATGCTAAGCAACCAAAACTCCAAACATCACTTTTAAAATTATAACAATCCTCAAAAGCTTCAGGTGACATGTGAGTAGGGGTGCCATACATTGTACTAATATCAATAATTTTCAATTTAACTGACTCTAGTTCATCGAAATTTTCAGGATACTTATCAAAAACAATGTTATCTGCCTTTAAATCACGATGCGTTATTTCATTATAATGCAAATACTGCATTCCATAAGCTATTTGTTTAAGCCAATTGAGCTTAGTACTCAATTTAATTCGAAAGGGTGCATCATCAATAAATTTTCGCAATGATCCTTTAGGACTAGCTAGTTCCATAATAATTAAATGTTCACTATTATCCAATGGACAAACACCATAAAATTTAATCAAATTTTCATGGCTTAATTTTAGCATTTTCTTTATTTGTTTGAGTGTTAATTTCAAACTACTTTCGGTTTTAACAGCCACAGGCAGTGATAAATCATTATAAAAACCTAAATATATTGAAGAGTAACTTCCACTTCCTATTTTATCACCAATTAAAATGCTATTTCTATTGATAAATATATTCGACTCTGGGTTTTTTAAAATAGTGGTATTATTTTCTGGTTTTTGAACATCTAAGTTGAATCCAAAAGCAACGACAGACATTTTCAAATTAATTTAGGATTATTGTAAAGAAGACAAGAAATCCTTTAAAAAATATAAAAAACTAACTGTAAGATGATGAAATTAGACCAACGTCATCATTATATACTCTGCATTTTTAAACTTTGAGTCTTTTAAAGAAATATTACATTTTAATTTAAAAAAGTGTATAATAGTTTATTTAAATAATTTTAGCACTTAATGTACACAACTGAATTTGATCATTATTTGTGCACGTGAATTACAATTATTTTTATATATTTGTCTTTAGCTGGGGCTAAATGGCCGAAACGCTACGAACACATGAGGATAGCTTAAACCTTCTTCTTTAACCAACATACGCTTTCGCCATCACCTAAATTGACTCCGGGGAGAAATCAAGTTCTACAACCCTTCTACACCAAAACTTTCGGATCCGACACCAGCGGGGATCGAACCCACCACCCTTGGCTCAAACATCCACGATGCAACCAACTGAGCTATCCTCACTCATTTGAAATATTGCAAATTAAAAAAAAAATAACTGTTTTTACTTCACATTTTTCTAAGTAAATTTTATCAATTTTACTTAGACCATTTATCATTTAAAAACAAAAAAGAGCTATTTTGCTACCAAAATAAAAAATAAGTTTGAAAATTTTATTTTTTAATTTATTTATTGAGACTAGAGACTTGAAAGTAATTTCATAAGATGAATTTTATTCTTGAAATTTCAAGTTGTAAAAAGCATAATTTTTAATAAATGATCTCGATTTTAAAAATTCACTTTATAAAATGAATATAATCAACACTGATTTATACTTGACACAATCTAAGAATTGGCCCAGTGATGGTAGGCATATTATGGCTAGTTATGACGATCAAAATATAATTGTTTATCAAGCCTACAATCCTCAAATAGCAGAACAAATTTTACTAAAAAAAAATTTTCACGATGAAAGCTGTTTAAAAGCTGGTTTTAGTTTAACTCGAATGAGTTGGATTAAAACAAATTTTTTATGGATGATGTATCGTTCAGGGTGGGCGACTAAAAAAAATCAGGAAAAAATTTTGGCTATTCGAATTAAGCGAGATGGATTTGAAGAAATTTTGAGAAAATCTGTTTTATCTGTGCATGATAATTCAGAAGAGGCGAAACTATCGATTAAAAACTCTTCTGTTATACTCCAATGGGATCCTGATCACAATCCCGATTATTCAAAAGTTGAAACTGGTCGACGTGCAATTCAACTAGGCTTAAGAGATGAAATGTTGTTGAAATTTTCAAAGGAGTTCATAGTTGATATTTATGATGTTACTCAATTTGTTTCAGAGCAATATTCAAGAATTCACGAAAATTATGAAATAGGTATAACATCTTTAGAAATACCAATTGAGAAAGTTTATATACCAATAGATTCTAATATACAAAAACATATAAATTTATCAGTTTCTAAATAAAGAATTTAAATTTTATCTACTTGACTTCATTTTTTCCGTTCTTTTAATGTAATAAATATTCGAGTAGAAAGAATAAAAAATTATATTTAACTATTAAAATTGGAGTTCTAATGCACATATTTGGTACTCTGGAAGATATAAGAGAAGTTTACTTTAAAACTAAAATAGTCGTGATAGCCTCTAGATAGTACCAACATTCAATACGTATAATTTAAAATAGCTTTAAAAAAAATATATCATAAATAAAATTTGTGCTTTGTATTAAATTTTTAAATCTGAATATTTAGCACAAATTTTAAGTGTAAAAAAATTTAAAAATACTTCTTTTTTTCACTCATCAAAAAATTTTAAGTGGGTGTTTCGCTATTATTGCTCATATTAGAAAATTTTAGTTGGTCATACTCGAGTTTTCCTTCAAAATCAATTTATTAAAAAGAAAATACATTTTATCGAAAAATTTGATCAAATTAATTAAAAATTTACTGCAAGTTCCTTATAGGATCTTTTAATATATTGTCTCGATTTTAAGAATATTTCATTAAATATGAGTATTCGGTACTCCAGTTAACTAATATTGAAGACTGGATTTCATTTTTCCGTAATGACATGCTGTTAATATCAAAAATCGCCAAAAAAGAAGGTTTATTTTTTTGTCTTAATCTTTGTTATTAACTTTAGACATGATGTGTTGTTTTTTTCCTAAAAATTTTTAAAAATTTTAATAAAAGTGAAAAATTTTTTAGTAAATTTCAGTTTTTTCTTGAAAAAATCAATGGTTATCTGCTCTTATTAAATGAACTAAACTTATATAAAAAAAATTGTGGTTAGTTTGCATCTCAACATGTTGCTTAAGAAATTATGGTTAGTTCTGGAGTTAAATTAAAGAAAATAATGTTTTTTTTTTTAATGTGGACAATAAGTGGTTATTCTCATACTTATAGCCGCTATAAGGGTAACTTTATTTATTTTTCACGATCAAGAAAACGATAGGCCAGTCTCTTCAAATAAAAGTAGTAGTACTAGTAAAAACTGCAACCCATAACTGGGTGAGACCTTCCGTCTTGCTATCTAACCAATTGTCTAACTTTGCCTTAAAACTATTCACTGTTTTTGCGCTAATTATTTCTTGAGGTAATTTGTTCCAATCATTTACCGCCCTATTCGTAAGGAAATTATCGCGTATTTTGCATTTTTTGACAAGTTCTTTCGTTACTCTCATTAAGTAATTTAAAGTTAGAATTTTTAAAATCGGAAGTCCGAAACACGCAGCTTGACTTAGGGAATATGACAAACTTTTAAAGGCAGGTTTAAAATTAAAACAATTATTTTGGACAATTTCCTTTGGAAAATAAAAAAAAAACATGGTATAAGTAGAGATAAAATTTAAAATTAAGAGAGTAAATCAGGAACATAGAATATATTTAGCTAACAAATGAATCAATCCTTCTTACATTGTAAATGTAGTCGTGTCAAAAAAAAATTAGGGCTAGAATTAGATTTGTTTAAACCGAAGCTTATATTAGAACATCTAATATCACCATTTTTAAACGTTAACATATTGGTAATGAATTTATGTAGGAAATGAAAGATAAGACCAATAATTCCTAAATCGAAAACTAGCTTAAATTATTTATGGACATTCTTAGACTGAAAATTTACTATTTCTATACAATTTTTTTTTATTAAGTGATGATGAAGAATATTAATAAATTTACAATAGAATAGAAACGAATCAGAGGAAAGCACTCGAAAAAAATTAAAATTTTTCTGAGAACACTAAAATAAAATAATAAGGTAAAAAATAAAAAAGCCAAGGGATATAATTGAAAGAGAAAATAATAATCTGAAAATTTTTGAGACTATTTAATTAAAAAAAAATTTCAATTGAATAAAATTTTTTTAATTTTTTTAAAGTTTTTAATTATCCTTTTGAATTTAAAATTTTGTTGTTGTTGTTCTTCAACGAGTGTAGGCACATGGGTGCAGATCGATAAAATTGGGCCTTTAATTTTTAATATATTTTATTTGTGTCTAATGTCAATAAGAGATCAATTTAATTAGAGTCATTTTGTAAATATAGTAAAAAATTCAACATTCATAAAATCTAAACATGAATCTTAAACAAATAATTTAACTATCTTTTTTTTTTAATTTTCTTGAGTGCTTTTCGTGATTTAAAAATTTTTTTTTTATAGATAAGAAAGATACTAAATATTTTTAAAATTTATTGAACTGTATTTCCTTAGTTTAAACATTTTTTTTTTCTTAAAATTCAAAAAAAAAAGACGAAAAAATACTTAGTCTAGTCATAAGATGAAGGAAATTCTTATTTTTGAGGACTACAAGTTTCTTGCCGATTTTCATTCGTTTTTAATTTTTACATTCTTTTAATCGTCAATTTATACGATTTATCTTATCAATATTTACTTGGAAGAGGTTTCGCGAAAAAAGATGAGATTGCTTATAAAGTTTAAAAGACTCTTACTCTTTGAGAAAATACAGGATACTGTCGGTAGTCTAACTGTATCAAAAATAATAATTTTGATAAAATATTCTGTTTCAAAATCTAATAAAAAAAAATAGTTATGGAATACATGTAATTTCTATCTCTAGTTGTCAGTTCAGCAACACATATTTTTTTCCATTTTTGAATGTTATAATATTTTCCTTGAATGTAATATTTTGATTTTATCGAATTTACCCAAAGTTCACCGATATTCAGCAATTTTCACAGTAAAAAAAATATCTTTGTTAATTCCTGGAAAAAGTGGTTTTCAAATGCAGGGATGTAATTACCCTAAAACAAAATACTGGAAAATCGGAATTTACTAAAAAATAACGGGCGTTCAATATAAGTAAAAAAATATGATAAGATGGTTGAAAGTCAAAAAAATTGTATCCATAAGTAGAATAGCACTTCTACTTTTAAAAAATATATCTGTTATAGTAAATTTTTATAACACGTAAATTTTGATAATTATTAATTCAAAAGTACCTAGCATCCTCAAACTTTAATCAATTTGGCTGTAAATAGGTTCAATCGATAGAGAAAAATTTTCCCTTAAAAATTTAGTATATTAATCGAAAAGATTAAGTATTCACAAAGCAATGAATCCTCAAAGTTTTGTGTGCAAATTTTTAAAATATTTATTTTCTAAAGTACCTAGCAATCTCAATCTTTAATCAATTTGGCTGCAAAAGTAATCAAGGAAAAGCTGAAATTTTTTTTTACCAGAATCTTGTTTCTGTTTATTAAAAGAATAAGTGCTAGGAAATTTATCATTTATTTTATCTTTGTTAGGGTTTCGAATTATCAAAATTAACTGTGACAACTAAAGAAAGTCACTTCTACGCTTGGATAGACATGAAAGATCAAGACGTCCTTCAAACTATAAAAATATCCTCCCTCATTTCACCTTATGACAATATTGAAAAAAATTTTAGAAATCTTAAACTGATACTTGTGTTTCGAAAACATCAATCCTTTTGTGACTGAATTTAGATTAATTGAGATTCCAAGACCTCAACCGTTAAAAAAAAAAATTTTCGAACATTTAAAATTGTTTTGAATTTTTAACTCTTTAGTAGTTAAAAATAAATTCCCGATTTTCAACCACATAGAAAAGCTTTTAATATCGAAACAAATAGATAACAGGAACTCCTGAACTCAAATCAGTTATTTTAAAATATTGTAAAGATAATTTTTTTTGAATTGAAAAAAGCTCTAAAAAGATTACTTTAGGTTCCAATGACAAACTGTTTTTTTTTAATGACAAACTATCTTCTTTCGAATTTACGTCTTAGCCGTACCCTTCCTCAATTCATTTAGGCTTGAGCCCGTAAATTCGATAAAAGTGCAGTAAACTTTAAAACCTTTCAATGTTAGTCAACATTTTTATGAAGCTTAAGAAAAGGAGTTTTTTTAGACTGATAGTTAAAGACTGATAAAAAAATTTTCTTTAACTTAAAATTCTCTAATTTGAATTTAAGAAAAAATAAATTTTATTGAGAAATCGTGATATTTCAAAAAGCTTTAGTCCATTTAAAATTTAAGACTTCCTAAACTTAACTTTCTTGTATTCATTTCAAAAGCACTTAGGCTAGTCATGACCAAAAATTCTATTTCTTTTTATTTCTTACTTGATATCAATCAAAAATGGTATGTAAATGACAACGGAAAATAAATTTTAGTATTTTTTTTTAATTTCAGGATACGCAAGTAATTAATTCAAATATTTCAAGTATTTTTTTTCTAGTAATTGAATTTCGAACTTAACTTTTTTCGATTTCAAAAGATCAATTTTTACGATTATTGTTCGAAATGGACAAATAAATAAAAAAAAAAGGTAATAAAATAAAATGTTATATTCGACTAGTGTCAGTTTTAAGTTAAAGGCCTAATTTTTTTTTCGCAGGGTTAAATGATTTTCATTCGAAATTTTCAAATCGAAAATCATTCAAGCTTACGATGAATAAATTCTTTAAAAAAACAGCTCGAATTTTTTTGTAAGACGAATTCTTAAAATTAATGACTTTAAGAAATTAAATAAATAATGTATATAAATCGATCGAGCGAAGAATCAATTTTTGAAAAAAAAATGAAACGAATTTTTTTTTCATATTTTTTTTTTATTAGGAAGTATTTTTTTATGTATTAACGAGTTCTCATCATCAACAAAAAAAAGAGCCTTGCGAGTTAATTAATCATATCGTCCTAGATATATCTTCGTAACATTCATTAGTTTTTAATAATAAACTATTTTTCCGGAAATTCGATGCAAATTTTCTTTTTTAACACGAATACTAACTTTATCCTTGAAATATTCATATGAAAAAAAATTTGAATTTAATTTCAAATTAAAAAAAAAGAAGAGAAAATATCGCCTAAATAAGTATTATCATTTTACAATTTGTTTATTTAAATATTAAGCTCGCTTTACTTTGAAAAATTTTTCAATTCTCTTTAAAGGTTCTTTAATTTATTCAAAATAAATTTTCACTTCATAGTAAACACTTTTTTTTCCAAAAATGATCTTAATAATCTTTATGTGGATATTTGTTGAGAAATGAGTTTTGAATGATCAAAATAATTCATTTTTTTGAAGCTACATAAATACGAAAAAATATCTTGCAATTTTTTAGAATTTAGGCGTCTTCGACTTCCAAGGTAATTTAGCTTTAGTTTAATAAAGCAATGGTTGGCAGATTGACTTTTTGTCGAATAGGAGAAAATAATTTTTCAAACAGAAATTTTTTAAGTATACTTTTGGGTGATAATTTTTTTAGCTTATAAATTTCTTTTAGAAATATCAAGAAGTAGCAAATTTCTTTTTAGGAAAAATATATCGGGTTAGATTTGCGAAAAATTTGATCCATTCCCGTAAAAAAACTCTTTTACAAATTATTTACAAGCAAAATTTTATAAACTGGTTCAAAAACAATAACTTGGTTCACAAAATAAAGATGAAAATTTAAAGTATTTTGTGATCCTTAATCAAATTTTGTTATTTAAAGTCGTTTAAATATGAATAATAGTTAACAAAGCCGATAACTGGATTTCTATGACGAAATATTACAAGGTTTTTACAATATTGAATTAAAATTTAAATGAATATCAAGTAAATATCAAGATTCAAGTATCATTTTAAAAGCTTCTATCATTTTAAAGATGTAGTCTTATGGAAAACGGACTGTATAATCATGGAGTTTTGTGTTTAAGTTTAACGTTTATTTTTAAAGATAAAAATTAAATTAAGATTGAATTAAGTTAGACATGAACAGAACTCAGAAACATGAAAAGTAAGCCAAAATAGGAAACTTTTCTCGGAAGAAGGAAAATTTTAACGCAATATTTTAGCTAATCTATTGACCAAGATTCTACAATTCAGAAATAAAGGGTCGGGTTTTAAGTCTAAAATACAGAGTAGACTTAATTTTCACTAATTTAATTTTTTAGTCTTTAATTAGTATTAATGGTAGTGCAGACTTAAAAAATCGACCAATCGGGTTTATAGTGTATTGTAAAGACGTTCAATTATTTAAAATGTTAAAATTAGCCTAAAGGTTCTGGAAGCGATTTTTTTAGTTTAGTTTCAAAAAAATACGAAACCTTAAGAAATCAATTTTGTTTTTAAATAGAAAAATTTGTGCAAAAAAGTAAATAAAATATTTTTTTTTAGTCAAAAAAAGCTTAATCGTTGATAGAATTGATTCAAAAAATTTTCAGTGAAAGTAATAAAATAGCAAAAAAAAATTTAATATAAAAAAGATTTTATCATTAGTTAACCTTTAGATAAAATTTAAAATTAATCAAGTTTATTTATTTAGAAAATTTTTTTTTCTAAATAATAGCAAACATATTTGAAATTTTGAGAATAAATTTTTATTTGATTTACTTTTTAGCATAGTCTGTTAAAGCTTAAGATTGGAAGAGAAAATCTCATAAAAATCTGTCATTTTTTTTCTCAAAAAAAATTTATTATTATTAAGTTTTTGCTTAGAAAATAAATAATACAATTTGAGAAATAATTTAAATCATTTGTTTACATTACGATAAAGTAGACTATTGAGGATATTAAATAAGTTTTATTTCGTAAACGGGCGTCTAAATATTTTTTGATTGACTCTTCCTGAGATTAAACTTTTTGAAATTAAAAATAAAATTGGGTAGCCGGACAAGAGAGAGAGAAAGAGAAAAAAAATTAATTTTTTCACAAAATAAAATTTTTTTACTAAATCTTATGTCAAACAAAAAATATTTGATCCGAGTATCAATCAAGTATTCTAATTTGTAAAACAAAAATGTGTTTTCTAAGATAAGTAGACGACAAACATGTCAAGCTAAGTATATTTATAGATTAAAAACTAATTCGAGCAAATTAATAGACAATCGTGTTCAATTTATAGTCATGGGTCATTAGAAAAGAAATTTTTGTTGTTGTTATTGGTAGATCTAGTCAAATTAAGTCCTCGTTAGGTTGCCCAATTTTAAAAATAACACACACTTTTTTAATTTATAAAAAAAAAATAATAAAGTGAAACTTGAGAGGTTTTTAATAATTATATTAAGAGGCTATTTTTTTTATATTCATCGGGGCATCGTGCATCCATAAGAATGTTAATTAAAAGAAAAAGAAAAGAGAAAAAATAAATTCCATTACCTAAAGTCTCTCAATATATTTTAATTGCATAACAGGATTCAATTAAGTGTGTATATATATAAAAAAAATAATAAAATGTTAAACTCTTAGCCTGAGTATAGTTTGATTCTGATATGCACTATGAGAATATGGTCTTATTTATTTTGTGTATTAAGACTTCCTTTATTTATCTTCAGACGGTATTTTACTTAAAAAAAATACCTCTCAAAGCGCAAATATATATTATTAGTTATAAAAACAAAATTTCTTAATTTTTTTCTTTTTTTTCTTACCATAGTAAGTTCGCTAGGCTAAATAACTTAATAATTTTTTTTTTTATTTTAAACGGTTTACTTAGAATATTTGTATTTTAACTAAACCGGTTTTTTTTTATTAGTAAAGTTATTTGTAGAATTTAATTTTTCAAAAGAACAAAAAAAAAAAACTATTTTGTTTTTATGGCTTTAACTTTAACAAAAAAAAAGCCCTCGATCTTATCCGTAATTAACAAGAAATAATTTTTTCTAAGTATTACTTGTTCTTATCTAAATCAATCTTTAATTAGATTTGCTTTTTAAGCTTAGTTTATTTTAAGATATTTTGTAATAAAATATTAATTTGAAAATTTTTTGTTTGAAAAATTTCCATCCACTTATTTAGGCACTTTAATTTAAAATTGGATATTTTTAATTTAAAAACTTTATATTGTAACATTTACATGTTAAGATCTCAAATTCAGAACACATAAAAGGGGTAATTCAAGTGTATTTTACGCAAGTATTCTCAAAATATTCTTTTCTTTTTAATAAATTGCGAACTTGGTATGAAAGAGCTAAAACTGAATTTCTTTAAATTTTTATTGTGATTTGAAATCTCATTTGTCGAAAAAATAACTTTGTCTCAAAACAAACATTTTTAATGATCTATAACTTTTGATCTAAAGTTAGATATTAGTTACACTTAAGCTAGTCAGAAGCAGTTATAGGTAATTTAATAAATTTAACTTGCTTAGTTTTAATTTTCCGTAGCAGTGTCTCCGTCAATTTGTAAAATTTATCATTTTATACAATAAAGTTCTTAGTTTTTAATTTGACAATTCATTGTATAAAATGACATGACAATTTGTAAAATAATCAATAAATAAATTTAATTTTTAAAATTTGATAAAAAAATTGTCATTTTACGTAATTGTTAACTACCATTAAAATTAGGTTTTTTCTAAAGAAAAAATAAAAAAAACTGATCATGACTAAGAGACTCTTGAATAAGTTCAAGCTTTGGAAAACGCTTTATAAATCCTTCTTTGGACACGCAGATTGAATTTGACTTTAAGACTTCATTATTTAAACGAATCATCTAGAATACTTAAAATGGTTTTGTAATAATTTTTTAGAATTTGCCAAGTAACATTTGGCAAAAAAAAAAAATTTTAAGCTTAACTTTGACATGACATTTTATAAATTGACAATTCAAAGTTAAAAAAAAAATTCAAATTTTGCAGTTTACCTTGTCATTTTATAATTTGCCAAAGCCATTTTTTAAAATGACACATTTTAGAAATTGACAGTGACATCTATTTTCTTATAACAAATTTTTAATGTTGTGCAAGACTGCAGAGCTTTTTTTTTAAATTTAAGTCCAAAAAAATTATAAAATCAAGTCAAAAGCTAATTTTTCATTTATTTTAAAATTTGAAGAAGTGAGTTATTTTATATTTCTTTTAGCTGAGTCAAAAGTTTTCGAATAGCTCTGGTTGATTTGAATTTTTTTACTTTTCAATAATTTCCCATGAAGATACAATTCCTATAATAGATTTAAATATTCTTACGGTGGTATTCTAGTTATTAGATTTAAAAGCATTTGACTTGATAAAAAGGAATTTTACCAAAATTTAGGTAAAAAAATTTCATAAAAAGGTTAAAAATTTCACGATTATTTTTATTATTATTTCAAGTTTTTAAAAATTAAATCAAATATTTTATAAAATTTTTAGATATATTGAAATTTAATAAATAGTAAAAAGAACACATAAATTGTTGTTATAAATCCTCAATAAAACGTTAATTATTTTTATGTATTGAATGGAATTTGATTTTAAAAATAAAAAAAATATATTTTTATTAAAAAGTGCATAGAATCTTACATGATCCGTATCTTTTTTTTTTCAAAATAGTAAGGTTAAATAATTAAAATTAAAACTAGTACATTAATGATTATTATTAAGAAATATTTATCTCTGTATGATATTAGGGACACAGTAGGAGCTTAATTATATTAAAAACAAAGATACTAAAAATTAATATTGCCCGGAATATGAGAGGGAAAAGTCCTTGGTCATGTTTGTTTTCGAATCAATTTAAACGAAACTAATTAGAAATAAATACGATGAAGAGAAGATAAGAAAAAGTAAATATTTATAAATTTACATTTCAAATAATTAACAACAAGAAAAAGCAAGCAAGCAAGCAAGCTAGCTCGAAAGAAAAGTTGAGACCATTTTTGTGATCGAGTAGAATCAGGATTTGTTTTTATTTGCTAAATAGTTTTCATTTTGTGTTGAATTAAGTTGTACTAGAAATCAATGAAGTACAATTAAGGTTCAATAAGCATCGATATGCATTTATTAATGATTTTTTCTTTAAACTATAATATTTGTTTAAAAATTCAAACTGGTTCATTTTTTTTTTAATATTTATTTTATCATGCTTTGTTAATTTCTTAATAGAATCCCTATATGGAAATTAACCAAAATAATAATAAAAAAAAATTCAAAAATCTTAAGGAAAACTTTGAAATTTTGTTGTGTTTGAAATGGAATTTAAAAGCACAATTTCAAATTTCAAGAAATTGGAATGCTTTTTTTCTGTTGATACTTATCTTTTTATTATTTCCAATTTAATTTAATCATTCCATGCCTTTCAATTTTTCTTTTCTAATTTTGTTGCCTTGATATATAAATTCAATTCAAAGTTTATCTTTTATTTATTATCAAGTCGTTGAAATTGTTTACTTCAACTTTTCTTTCGAAAAATCTCCTCTTTCTCTTGAAATCATTAGTTTTTAGTTTTTGTATATAATATCAAGTGTTTCTTTATTTATTTCAGCATTTTTTTATAAATAAAATAAATTACTGACCATGGTCACACGAATTTGATTACTTGGAGTTTCATATTCAAATTAATTGTAGTCAACAAAAAAAGGTATAAAATTTTTAAAATAAGATTGAGCTAAATCAGCGATAAAAATTGCGTTGCTCAGAGTTTGAGCAAATTTGAATTTATTTAATTCAAAAATTTTTAGTTGTATATTTTTCAATAATTAATTTTCGCTAGGAGCTAAACCTTGCCTTAAATATTATTCTTTTGGATTAAAAAAATATAAAACCGATTAAATAAGCGTTTCCTTAGAGAGAAATTAATAAAATAATAATTTATTTTAAATTCACAATAACATTATTTAAAGAGGCTAATTGTAATCAAAAAAAGAAAATTCTGAAACTAATAAGCAAGTTTGAAATAACCTTGCTCGTTTAAACAAGCAAATTCAGGTTTGATTAAATTAAAACATTTTAATAAAAGCTTCTACTTGGTACCTTGGTAACATTTCATAAAGAAAATCTGATGCAGGACAATCAATATACTCTCGCTAAATTATGATGCGTCCAAGCTTAAAAATTGGTCTACTCTACATTTTTTCAATGTTAAAATTGGCTTTACACATGGCTCACAGACCCACGCCCTAATTATTCGATGAAGCATCATTATTGATCTTCGAGTTTAATGCAGAATTTAATTTTATCTTTTTGTTCTGAATCTATGTTGTTTAGTGCAGGATTAATGTTTCAAAAATTTAAATCAAGATTGTTATATTTGAAATTTTTTGAACAAAATTGGTCTTACAAGAGGCAACTAAAGAAGTTTCTAATAAACTTTAGATATCAGACTTGATTTAAAAGATTTAGGACTCTTTAATTTTAAAAAAATTTAAAAACCTTTTTAAAACAGGTTATCCTTTTATTAATTTTAAAATTGTAAATTTTTTTGTTGTTGTTGTTTTTCAAAATATTTAAATTTTCTTAATTAAGTGAATAATTTTAGGCAACAAATTTTAAGTGACTAGATCATCAATTAAAATAGTTACCCATGCTCGGATACTTTATTTAATTGTACGACCAAAAACTTTATTTTTTTTCTAAAATTAATTTCAAATGATAGAAAAAACTGAGAGCTATTTTTCTTATCAACAAAAATTTTACAATTTGTAACTTATCAAACAAATCAAGTAGAAATTGAGATAATAAATCTTTACACACTTAGAAAAAAAAAACTTACAATTGACCCTCGAGTGAAGTGGTTTTTTTTTTGGTTAAATTACATCATATTTTTTTTATCTATCCTGAAGATTAATGGTTATTTTTTGTATTCTAAAATATCAAACTAATTTATGGTTACATAGAAATTGACCTGAATTAGGTCGATGATGATTTAACGTTATCCAATTTTTCATATTTTTGTAATTTTCGACGAGATAAACAAACAAGTGGTTAGAACGAGGGCTTTTTTTTATATTTTTTTGAAATTTAAGATATTGATTAATTAGAAGAATTTGTTTTAACTTTTATTTTTTTTCTAGGGCTTTTTTTTTTCAATATCTAATCAAAACTATGTACTTTTACTTTTGTATTGCTAAGCTGGAGGTAAACGATGAAAAATCATGCTTTTGTAATTTACGAGCTCTTTTTTTTTTTTATTTTTTAAGATTTTTAAATTTTCAGGAATAGTATTAACAATATTATGTAATTTGTATGCAATTAATTTGCAATGCCGCCCTTAAACGACTTTTTTTTTCTCTGTTGTGATGCAATCGAAATTAGATTATAAACCACGGCAAGTTAATTAAAGATTGTAGAAACAATCAATGATTTTTTTTTCTTTAAATTATTTTCACAAAACTTAATTAATAACAAAATTTAATATTTTATTTTTGAAAACTTATTTAAAAAAAAAAATTTTTTTTTTGTTTTCACTTCGTTAGCCATTAATTGTCCCAAAAGTTTTCTTAGACTTTTAAATCATTTAAATGATGTTATGCATTAAATACTACTAATTACATTTTAATAAAGTTAAGTTTTAATTTTACTAGTTACTTTTTTCCACGGGTCTTAACAATTTGTATCAAAAAGTATAACTTATTCTTATGATTAAAATAAAAAATTTGTCGTCGTCGAAAAGACTCGTCGTCGCTATTTATAAAAATTTAATTTAAATTTTTTTTATTTTTGTTTGCTAGTTTTTAAAATTGTTTGCTTCATAGATTCATTTTTATAACAAGTACTGCAATTCTACTGTACTCGTATCGTGACTTCACCAAAATCATAGCACAAAAGATTAAAAATCGTAAAAAAATTTTTATTTTTTTTCAAGAATTTCGATTTAGGAAAAAAAAACATTTGATACATTAGGACTGGCTCAGGGTAAAATTTTGTCAGACTTTTAATTATCATTAGAAACGCAGTAATTTCAACTAATAAAAAAATAAAGTCCAAAATATCCTTTATAAAGTACTTTCTTGGTCATTCATATGTTCCAAAAATGATTATTCATGAACATTCATGAGCGTTCAGGGCTATTTTTATTCGTAAGAATTCTTTTGAACGTTCATTAGGGGATCATAAATTTTTATTTTCATTCAAAAGTTTTCAACTTATTTTTTAGTATTCATTTTTTTTCAGTTATCTTCATAATTTTCATGAACCTTCATGAATATTCATGAAAAAATTTGAATGACCAGGATAGTAGTAGCCCTAACATATAAAACAATTAAATAAATATTTCTTTGTATTATTTCATCTAATGGTAACATTTTACCACGACTTACTAGGCTATATCTTTAAAAAAATTTCTTTATAATTTGACTTATTTAAATAACTAGAACTCATCTTTAGATAATTAAATTTTAGATACAATTTAAAAGTTCTCGCCTTAAGAAAATTAATTTATATCCTTCCAAACAAATGCGGAATAGAAATCCTAATAATCGAATTTTAGCATGAGTATTAAACATCTAAGAAATAAAATATGATATTTTATAGTTAAATTTTTTTTTCCGGGTCGATTGCTGCTTTTGATTTTACAGCATTTCTACTGAATTAACACCGAACCGTACCCAAACCCTACTTAAAAAAAAAATTTTTTGAGTTCGGCTCGATACGAGTACACTGTTAATTCTTTAGATATATTTTGGTGGTCTTAATAAGAAAAATTATAGTCGGTTTTGTTGACTCTTTTGGTCAAAACAATTTTAAAAAAGTCGAGCAAAAAATTAAAATATAATGTAAATGAGATCAATTTCAAATCTTCTAACAAAATTAACTTTTAATAAATCGATCTGAGCAAATAGTATTAGTAAAAAGATCAGAGTTTATTTGAATATTAAGATACTACTTCGAGACTTTAATCGCTCAATAATTTTGTTTAAGTTTTGCTCCTTTGATTTATACTTACAATATTATTTTAGAAAAATTTAAATTTTCATGATATTCATTAAGAAAGTGGTCGATTTTGAATGTCCCAATCAAAATAAACACATAACCAAAATTTTGTTTCATGACTACTCAATGACAACTTGAAGAGAAAAAAAAATTATGAGTTTAGATTCAGATAAAATGAATTGAGTGCACTTGTTTAAAATAATTGATCGAAATCTTGATTTTAAAAAATAAGCAAATTTGCGTTCTAATATCTACAACATATAGAACCCTTTTTTAATTTGTGATCCCTAAGTTATTAATCTTAATTCATTAGATATAATTTTGATATTAAAACTTATCTTAATTTTTTTTTAATCAAATATTTCAATATTTTAAATGTTCAATTTTTTATCACGTAATTTTTTACCAAAATTTCAAAATTTTATTTTAAGATCGAGAATCAAATAAGATGATAATTGAACAAAAGAGCGTATCTATATTATCGATTATAATAATAAAATAAATGCCATAAGAATCTTAGAATTTAATTTAAAATGATTGATCTCTTATTCAAGCTAAAAATGATTTATCGAGTATTCTTTTTATTTTCATTTAGAGCTCAAAGAGAACTAGGCTAGTAATATATTTTGGTTACTTTATGACCATTAGTATTTTTTTTTGATTGATTTTTAAGTTATTTTTTTAGAAAGGTTTTAAATCAATTTTTTTCTGCTCGAAAATATTAAATAAAAAAAATTAGTTCATAATTCTTATCTAACATAATTTCGTAAATATCTGTTTCGGATCGAAGTTGCAGAGCACATGGCGTAGATTTTTTGATTCACAGGAAAACATTAGCTCTGTTCAATTTCAACTTAAAGTTATTAATTAAAAAATGGAATCGAACAGATTTTACATTTTCTGTTTACTTTATTAATATATTTTTTTAGTTGAGATTTTCACATTTTTAAGATATATTGATTAAATTTTAATTTAGATTGATTTTTTTCATATAGATTTTAAAGAGTAAATTAAGCCGCTTAACATTCGATATATTTATATTTTTTTAATAAAGTTTTTATTTTAAACCTTTATATTCAGTAGAGATTTCAAGAGCATCTTTCGGTATTCTTTTTGTTTATTAAATTAAATTAATTTTTAATTTTTTTTTACTAAATTAATAGCATGCTTCATCTTTGCTAGGAATTGCAAATTTTGCATTTTACTAAGTTCTATTTTACTAAATAATAAATCTTACTTTACAACACCTTTTTTGTTGCAAAAGGATATATTTCTTTGGTGGAATTATTTAGCTTGGTAAAAATCAAAGCGCTTAATAGTTTGGAAGCTCTTTGTTTTTAGCTTTTTTGAAATGTAAATAAAGTAAATATAGCTATCAAGAAATTATTAATAAAACTGCGCTTTACCGAACTAAAGACCTACCCTCACCTGCAATCCAACAAAAACTTTAAGAGTTTAGGTGCGCCCGTTGTTCGAGAGAAGTGCAATACTTAAAAATAATCATTGTTACTTATACCACCAATTTTAATTTGCGTTTGAATAACTAATAGTTATCAAATAACACTTCAATTAAGATTAGAATATATGCTTTGGAACTATTTGGAACTAGCAGCAGTTATTTAAAAGCAGAAAAATGAAGAGTATTTGTAGCCACAGACGAATAACTATGCATTAGTTTGTATTAAATATTAAATTTTATTTTTAAAAAACCATAATTGATATTCGGTTGACCAAGAAAACTTTTGAATGCTAAAAACTTTAGAAAAGTAAAATATTACAACTTAATAGCAAGCTTTCAAAAAACGGCAGCATTTTAGAGTTGAAAACCAATTATTAAAAATAAATTAACGTGGTAACCGAACACACAATTAAGCAAAAACAATCTAAAAAAAAGTATACCGTACTGTGACTAATAAAAGAAATATATTCTTTTTTGTGGGATTTAGACATTATAAAAAAATTTTTTTTTGAATTTCATTTTGAATAGTTGAAACAAATTTTACGTTTTCTATTTCGTACAAAACGGTATAAATTTAGTTATTCTATTTAAAATTTAGTTCTAAAGGTGCAAGTAGATTAGTATTGTCAAAAAAAGTACTAAATTCTGAGAGTGCTAAAATATTTTTGGGTGAAAATTTTTTTGTGACAGGAGTGGGGACTTGAACCCGAATCCTTGAATCAACTAGGTTGGCTAATTAATTAAAACTTCCAGATCCCCCATCCAACGACTCTAACCATTGGGCCATCACCGGTCTAAAATAGACATTTTTCCCTTTAAAGAAAAACATAACTCGTAGATCAGAATAACTAAAATAAAATTTAATTTTTAGGATATATATTTAAGGAATTTTTTTTTGAATCTTGAAGAAGTAAACCTTTGATAATCATCCTCAACTATTTTGGCTCATATTAACTAATTCAATATATCAAGCGCCTTTTCTATTAATTATCTACTTATCTCTCAGTATGAGTTATTTTTCATTGATATTAACTTACAACTATTATTTTAAAGTCTTATAATTATATAATACTCGGTTGAGTTTTTTTTTCCTTTAAAGCTCATTAATTTAAAAAAGAAAGAAAAAAAACAATATTTATCATTTTGTAGGGCTCCTTTTTCTTTGTAAGATAAAACTTAACTTTGAAATAGAAATCCATTTCCGTTACACTTTTGTAATTAATTGAGTATAAACACGCTACTTTTCACTATTATTATTATTTTTTTGTTATCTCTAAGATTTCTGTATCATTTAATATATTTCCTCTAAGTGCGTTTGTGTTTGTGTGTGTATGTGTATGTGAGCATGCTTAAGAGATAATTTAAATAAATAATCACCGCTTTTTCTCGAATTTTGTTTTTCCTTATTTAAAAACAAACCGCTTTATCTTTAGTTATAATTAAAAACTTAATCTCGTAATAGAGGAAGAAAAAGAAAAAATAAAGATGTATTTGAAGTGAGCTTTTCCTGCTTTTTTGTTTGTTCTGTTGAGTACGATGCCATTTATTTTTCTTAATCGTTTTAAAAAAACAGTTAGTCAGGTTCGAACGCTTAATCAAGCGAAAGGAAATAAAGTTATAAAAATTAACTATTTATTTGACCAGATTATTTTTTTATTGATTTTAAAAAGCGGAGCTCTTAGAAAATTAATGAATTTTTCGCGAGTAGTTTTAAATACATTTAAAAATTCAAGTGAAAAGTAAAATATCTAGGTAAATAAAATAAATAGAACTTTTTTTTTTATTTCGTTTTCATTTGTTTAAATCAATATCCTGATATTTTTTTTGTTTTGTTTTGTATATTCATAAAATTTTTGTTTTGTTTTATATCTCCAAAGAACCGAAGGTAAATTGTTTTTATGAAGAATATTTTATTCAAAGGCCTTTTAAAAAATAAAAGCTATTTTGTGTTAATGATTTGTAAATTACATCACCCAAGAAATAAAAAGAAAAATAAATAATTTTTTAACTATTTAAGTTGTTTATTGCAAAAAGTTTTTCCACTAAGTTCTTATCCTTGAATTAATATATAGTTTAAAATTTATATTGAACCTTTGGAAAGGACTTTTTTTTGTTTAGCTTAAAATAATTTTTTAACTTAAAAATTTATTAATATATTCTTGAAACAATGGTTTTTCAATCACGAAAATTATTAACAATATCAAAACGTCAAGAGGCTCGTTTTCGTAGCTTGACAAGCTAGTTCTTAAGAAAAATTTAAAAAAATTTATTTTAGAGTATGAGTTTTAAATCAAGAGGTAAATTTCAAAATATGAAAATTAAAATTGTTAAAAAAAATTTTATGAAGTAACTAAGTTGCGATGTTTGGGCGAATAAAGCCTTGAGATTTTAAATGTCCCATTTTGGGTTGAACATTAGTCTTTAAAAAAATACGAAAAAAAAAACAAAAACAAGATTGGTTTTAAAATTTTTTAAAAGTAATTTAAATTCCTCAACCTGACTTTAAAAATTTTTGGTCCTTTTTCGAATTTGATGAACTGAAGTTTTATGTCTTGAAGAATTTTCAATTCGCTCAATTTAAAATTCTAAAACTTTAATGCAATTAAAAGTTTTCAAAAAAATAGAAACTCCATTGTTTTATATTAAAATATTTTTGAATTGAGCGAATTGATCAAAAAGTTCATTTAACTTTCGAATTTTATTCATTTTTTACCTCATTCATTCATTAAGGCGATATACAATAAGTTTATACCATACTATATACCATGTAATTAGATTCACTAAATCATAAACCTGTTAAAAATGACAAAATACAAATATTTTTAGAATAACTTAGTTCTAGTATATTACAAAAAAAAAATTAGCGTTCCAGACCGTAAACCGTTGGTACGAAGCTTTCATTTTTTAGTTTTTTTGAATTTTAACCTCACATAAAATTTTAGGATCTATTCCATTATGTGACCAGTACTGGTCACCTATTTTTTTGAGACCTAATAGGTGACCAACAAAAAAAAGTTCGTAAATTTCAAAAAAATTTGTGTGACTAGTTGATTTTTTGTTACTAAGAGAATTTATTTCAAAATTCAATTTTTCTTAGTAAATCTTAAAATTTTTTTATTGATAATCATAAAATCATAAGATGTTTGCGACAAGTTTAAAAAAGAGTTGCCATAAGAAAATTATGTGACCAAGATATAATTTAAGTGATCAGTACATAAACCTCAAAAATAGGTGACCAGTTCTGGTCACATAATGGAGACCCAAATTTTAAAAATTGTTAGTAAGCTTTAGTTAAAAATAGAAATCAATAAGATAGGTACAGTCAAAGGAAAATTGTTAGACTCGGAAAATTAAAATTACTTCTACGGTTTATGATTTGAAGTACTATGCATAAATAAGGAATTTAATTTCATTTTTTTTTGTAAATTACCAAAGGAGCTCAGTTGGTTTTTGATAAAAGTAAACTAAAGTTAAAATTCTAGATTAATCATTTATTTAATTTTGAAATATCTCAAGTTAAAGAGTAGCATATTAAATGACTTTTAAAAAAAACAACGAATAAATAATTTCTTTTTCTTTTCAAAAAGAGCATCTATTTTTTTTTTAAATGTTTAAGATAAAGAAAAGAAGCAAACTGTTGATTGATTGAATGAATGTATCTTTTACAACTAAGAAAAAAATGTTAGAAATAAGAAAATGTTGAGATAAGAAAATATCCGTTCAAAAAGTAAACTTATAGAAGAAAAAAAATTATTTTATTTACCAACTAACGTTCGTAAAGGGGAAGGAAAAGCAATGTGAGTGCTAACTTTAACATTGAATTGTTAAGCTAAATAAATTCACATTAAAACGCTAAGAGCTTTAAAAAAAAAGAGAGTTTGTAAGAGAAAACTTTTATATATTTTTTTTAAAAAAAAGTGTATTTATTTCAAAAGCTAATTATCCACTTATCTTTACTTAGAACTAGACTAAATAACTAATTAAGCCGAGAAAATAAACGAGAGAAAATTCAATAAATCAACATGAAATTCGAATTAAAAAATCCCTATTTTTTTTTTTATCTAACTTACTGAGATCTTGCAACTAGACATTTGAATTTTAGATCTGAGATCAATAAAGAATTGATTTCAAAAAAAGAAAAAATAGAGTCTAGTTGTGTTGAAATAAATGTTTATCTTTTATACAAAGTTAGAATACAAATTCATCAATCGTCAGTATTGGTTTTAATTAACAATTTAAAAATATAAAATATTCCTCAGAATTGAATAGCCCTTGTTTATGTTTGTGTGTCTATGTGTTTGTATGGTCCCAAACTTGTACACAAAACAAAAGGCCATTCTTTTCGCATCAGTTAGTTTTATTTCTTATTGCAAAAGTGTTTGCATCACTTTATAATTAAATTCAATTCGAAACACTTGAAATATCAATTAAACTAGATTACTATTGTCTTAAAAATTTTTTTTTGTTTATAAATCTATATTTCACATTAGAAAAAAAAACCTGTAATAAACAAAATTTATAAAAAAAAAAAAAGTAACATATTTTTATCAGTCTATTGGTTTATATTTTATAAAGATAATCACTATTTATCTTGGCAAAAAAAATAAAAAGAAAATTGATCTTTTTATTTTACGATTAGATGGACACTTTTTTTCAAATAGTTCAAACTATCTGATTTTAAAAAATGTCTATTAAAATAACAGTCATAAAATATCGATTTTGAAGAAAAATTGATACCTTTTTTTATTTTTAAAATTTTTTTTCCTATTTGACTTTTACAACTTGGATAAACAATTTTAATATTCATAAAAATTGAATTAAAAAAGTTTTGTATTCGAATGAAGACAAGTTAGAATAAAGTAAAATTGAATTAAAGGGAAAGATGTAACAAAAAAAAATTAAATTTAAGTACCGTTAAATTTATCTTAATCGTCTTAAACATTTAAAAAGAATTGAGCGTTTCTAGAAAATAAAAAGATCTTTTACATTTTAAAAGAATCTTATCTTTTTTTATTAGATAAATAATCTCGTAACTCATGGAGTTTCTTTTGAAATCTATATAAGTATTTAGTTCTGGTCATCAGAGTTAATTTAAAATTTGAAAATCTTGAAAATGGTTGAAGTTTTTTAGAAAAGTGTTTAACTTTATGGATATTAAAATTACAGACCATTTTATTTTATTAAATTGGACGTATATCGACAGTTAAGTTTTACATTTTAATTTTTAAAATTTCATACAATTTTTTAAAAATATTTCTTTAAAATAATTACATCTAGTTTGGTGTAAAAAATCAAAGCTGAAGTGAGATTTAAAGAATTAGGACATATCTAAGCTATTTATGGTTATGGCGATTTCAATTTATGGTTCAAGTTAGGAACACTGTTAAAAAAATTTGTTTAATTTCATTAATATCAACAATTCTTACCTAATACATCCCAAACCATTTAAAAAAGCTTTTAAGGATCTGTTCTTATAAGCGGTCTAGAATTGAGTTTAAATTCGATTATATTCAAATCAAGTTGGCATATTGGTATTTTGCCAAGTTAGTTTTAATTTTCGATTTTTTATTTGCTTGATAAAATTTTACTTTTAAGCGTCTTAAACTAGGACCCCATATTTCAAATTTGGCAAAAAATTTTCCTTTAATTTCTTAAGAATATTTCTGAACAAATTTGAAATCTGGGGTCCTAATTTTCGACGTAAATATTTCTGAACCAATTTTATATTAAGGATTGTTTTTTTTTCAAAATTTAAAAAAAAAATTTCGCATTTTTTTTTCATTTTTTTTGCAATCTGGAGCCCCAGTTCTTAAGGATTAAAACATAGTTTTTTTAAAGTTTGACAAGAAAAAAATCTATGTTTTACTCAATTCTTAATAGAATTTGTGTGAGAAAATAAAGAAAGTTGAATATTTTGCAAAAACTGCATTGAGCCATCTAAAAAGTTTAAGCTCGAAATTAGTTTTTTTGTCTCTAAGACTTTCTATGAAAAATAGATCTGCGAGCTGTAACAAGCTATAGCGAGATACTTATGCTCATAGTTTTTATGAATGAATGAATCATTTCATTTGTTGTTGCAGATTTATTAAATTTATTAAATATTAATTAGTTTTTTCAATCAGATAAGCTTCCAATTTCAACATTTAAAGTTTACTTTCTGATGCAAGTTAAAATTGTACATCAAGGGTCCTATAAAGGTGAATTTTATCATGTGTTTTTAATATTCATGTGATTAAGTTATTTATTCACAAAATATAAAAGTAGAAAATACTAAAAAAAAAAAGGAGATAGATAAAACCCATTAAGACAAGTGTTTTCGTAAATTAGCTTAAATTAGACTTGAGTTTGAATAGATAAATAAAAAAAAAATTTTCGAAAATATATGCCCTTAAGGGGATATTACTATTGAAAACTGATAATAATTACTGAGCTGATATTTGATCGAATACAAATATTATTGTTGTAATTTTTTTTGTTTTGTTTTTTATCATGATTTTAAAATTAAGCTAGGGATTTATCATTACAAATTATTAAATTACAAAAATATTGATAGAAGGAAAAAAAAATAAAGTTATAAATCAAAACGTTATAAAAATTTAAAAGCAAGATAAAGATTTTCAAAATAAAAATGTCATAAAATTTACAACTTAGAAAAGAAAGACACATTTCTTATCAAATTGTATAATCTAAAGGATACAGAAAATATTTCAGTCATTCATTTCTTAATCGATTGTTAGGGTTATATTAGGTCCATTTATTTTTTTTATAGACTAATCAAATATTTTTCAATATCAATTAATAAAATCAGGGTAACAAGAAAAAAGAAAGAGATGAATTCCGAGAAAGCATCCTAATTAATTAATGTTTTTTTATTAAATGTAAAAAAAAAAGAAAATCAATCGATTTTCGCTTAGAGAAAGAGTTTTTAAAAGCAAGTCTAGATCTAAAAATCATTTTTTTTTTTAATTTAGATTCTAACTGAATAAAACAAAAAAAAATTTTTTTTTCCGAATTCAAATTAAAAAATTTAAAAAAAAATGGGAGATCCAGGGAATTTAGAACGTTATTGTAGTTCATATTATGATAGACATGGTCTATACAATGATGGTTTTCCATGTCCAACTGATAAATATTGTTGTCAAACTCCGGAAGGTGCTAAAATGTGTTGTTCTATATCAACACCAAACTCATTTGCCAAAGCCCAATCCTCAACTCAGTCATCAATTTTATTATCGACAATCTCCAACGAGTTTATCAATCGACAAAAATCGTACTTTATCGATACGAATCAACATCATAATCATCATCAAATTACATCTCAATCTAGTTTAAATTTTTTAATTTCAAAGTAAGTTAATTATTTTTTTTTCGCTATTTTCCTACCTTGATCTTATCTTATCTCTATGAACTACTATCTTATCATTTCGAATTAAAAAGAAAACCGCATAAATACATATGAACAGTTAACAAAAAAAAAGATAAGTCTAATTGATGTTTATTAATAAACTGTTATCCGTGATTTCAATAGGGGGTCCTTTTGCTTTTAAGCTATTCGGCTGCACTTGTTCTAAAGTTTTTTATTAAAAACACGAACGCGCGGAACATTGTCTTTATGATAACGTAGGAAATTAATTAAGGATGCAAGATTAAAAAAATGGATTTTTTTTATTTTAATTTTTATTAATCAAGTCAATATTTTAAAGATCCATTAAGATCTTATCAGATATTTGTTTAAAGTTCTATAATTTAATTATTTAAAATTTAAATAAAATATTTGGAATGTTTATTTAAAAGAACTGAATTTTTAAGTCTAATAAAAAAGAATAATTTATCATTGAATTCAATTTTAAACTTTTCAAAATTTTTATGGTCTTTAATTTTTATAAAATTAAAAAAATTGAATCTCCTATCATCAAGGAAATAATTATTTAAATATTAAACTTCCTTTTTTTATTTTGAGCTTTGTAATTAATTTCGATCAAAAGACCTCGTATTCAAAATTTAAATATTTCAATTTTATTTGCAGGCATTTATTTTGTTTAGGCTTTATTTAAATCAAAGGGATCTCTTTCTTTTATTTTTTTAAATTTAGCAATTAAATTTAAATAATTTTTATTTTCGTCATAAAGTTTACTTTATCATTCATAAAAGTTTTTATGATTGATTGTTTATTTAAGGACTAAATAAAAATCAAATTTTATTTTGTTTCAAATCAACCCGTCACTAGGGAGGTTTATTTTTTTATTTTTCGAACGTGTTTGACCGAACTCTCAACAACAACAAAAAAAATATGAATTGAAATATGAGATTTTAATGTTTAAGTGCAAGTTGAAATTTTTAGCGAGGCGACCAACTAGGGAAATTCGAGTTTTATAAATATTAATTAGAAAAGAAATGATAAGATAAACAAAATTTTAGCACACACAGAAAAATTATTTTTTAATTATCCTTGAATAAACCGGTTTATTCTTATTTTAACCTCAGGCGATTATTAAATTCTCATTTTTTTCAAGTTCCAACATATTGATAAGCATATGTGTGGCCTTAACAATATTAGTCATCTTATCTGGCTTATTACTGATATGCGTGTGCAAATGCTTGAATAGATCTTCATCGTCGAATAGAACTATTAAAAAGAATTTAGATAGCCGATCTAGCTATTCGAGAAACAGTAATTCAACATGTTCAACAAGCACATCATCACAAAGCCCTAAAACAAATCAATTGACAATTTGTTGTGATGAGGAATTAGAAGAACATCAAAAAATATTAAGTATTGATCCAAGTCAAGTGTCTTCATCAAATCATAGTCACAGACCGCCTTTATCAAATGATATAATGCAAAAAAGTTTAATCAATCCCAACTTGGCAACTTTATTAGCACAGAGTAATCTAATCAAACCAGCTTTCAGCAGTGGTAGTAGTAATATTGGTCTATTAAATAGTCATTTTACAAATTCAGCTAATACTACGCAGACCTCATTTTTGACCAATCATTTGATTGAAAATAATTTAAATGATTTAGCTGATTTTTGTGTTAATGAAGAGGACGATGACTTTCTAGTGAGTACAAGTTCCAATTTGGAATTTTTAAAGACTCATTCATTGTTCAATTCGACTCCTTTAAATTATTATCCATCATTGAATCAAAAAGAGAAAAAGCAAAACGAGCAAGGTGATTTAAGACAACTTGCTCAAACCGAACAAACACAATCTAATGCGGATTTTCGTTTTAGTACATTTTTGCCGCCGATACAAAATTTGTAATTTAGTTTTTTTTTTTTAATTTTAAATTTGTGTAAATTTTTAAGTATTAAACAAAAAATAAGAGTTTTTAAAATTTTTTTTTGATTTTACAAAAAAAAAAGAACAAAATTTTTTCATGTCGCATATTTATTTGTAATTTTTTTTAAATAAATTTTTTTTCTAAAAAAATTTTTTTTTATAAATAATAAGTTAAAATGTCTATACCATATTTTTCATATTGAAGTCATCTTTCAGTAAAAAAATTGATCTTCTTTGGATGTTCTTTATTTGAAAGAAGTATATTTTCTAAAAAATATTCATTTCAATTAGTTTGAATGTTTTTTTGAATGTCTCGTTAATTTTTCATAAATGCGTTGCAAATTGAACAGCTTGCAGGATTGTTATACTTGCTTAAAGCAGATGCTACTTGTTCTTTACCCTCAACAGACACTTCATTTGGAGACAAATCTTTCTTAAAATATTCAATTGATTTGTTTATACTCTTAGTTACTAAATTAATTTGTTTAAAACCTTCGTTACCATCACTAGAGCTGAGTGAATCATCATATCTCTATATCTTTAAAATTTACAGAAGTTGAGTCGATTCTGGCCAATGTCTTCTTTCATCAGATAAAACATCGATTTTTTCATTTAAATGATCTTGATTTTTGTCAACTTCAAAATCAGATAATTCCGAATCCCTTTTATTTTAATCAATTAAAGAGTCAAACATCAGACTGTATCTACTAGACTGTAATGGTATTGAAATTAAAAAATTTCAAAACCAATCTCGTTTGACGTCATCTGACCTCATTTATTGGGATTTAGTACTTGCTTCGAATAAAAGGCGTGAGAGTTACCGTTACCGTTACCTATAGTATTATGTGATTTGTAATTTCCACTTTCAGTGTTGTCTCTAATGAAAACCATTTAAATTTTTGTAATATCAAATTTAAACAGTCTAACCTCGATATTAAGGACCTCGATTATCCGGAAATTTCGGAAATCCGACATAAAATCATTTTCCCTTAACAAAGCAAAGCTTTCGTATATTAAAAAACCTCGCTTTAACGGAATTTCTTTGTCGAAAAAACTCAATAATACGACAGAAAATTTTCATTTTTGTTATAATTTCCTTATTATTTTATATTATTATTCAGTCAGAAATTATTATTATCATTTAATTTTTACAAAATGAATGGGAAATTATATATTGTCAAATTTTAACCTTGCGTTTTGTAACCTTGTTATCATTTATGTACATAATTTTTAAATATTTTGTATTAAGAAATAATTACAAATCAACACTTGGATTATTTTTAGCTAATATATTTACAAAAATAACCAAATTATGATGTTTTTTATATCATTAAGAAAATTCAAACGCTTATACATTAATAAAAATTTTAAATGATTTTAACTTATTTTAAAGCTCTAGTGCCAGACAATTTAAAATAGCATTTTTTAAAGGTAGCTATCTAAAAGCTTAATATGATTTTTTTGTTTAACCGACAATTTTCAATTAATTTTTAATTCCGGATTATCAGTTGTCCGGAATTTTTGATAATCCGACCTCTTTTCCTTCTCCCAGAATGGTCGGATTATCGAGGTTAGACTGTAAATCATTTTATCACTGTGCTAATCAAATAGACGGTAACATGTAAATTTTGAATGTGTAATGTTATACGCAAAAATGTGTAAAAACAGTGAAAATGAGCTAAAATGCGGATTTCCCGCATATATGCATATGATATCCTATGTTTTTATTGGACAATTTTGCATTTTTAACGCATTTATAAGTGAATTTTTACGCATAAATTGAGGAAATCCTCATTACGCATTACAAATTTACAGTGTACTTTTAAGTAAATCAGAAATAAATTTTCTTTAATTTTAAACTAAGACTGAGGCCGATTTCCGACCACTTTAAATTTTCTTTAATAGTATTTGATAAAATTGAGATTAATAAAAATTTCCATTTGATCACTTTTTGTTTTGAAAGTCATAAGCAAGAAATTGATATTTTGAAAATCTATCAAGGTCTTGTTACCGTATTTCCTCAAATACAGGCTTGTATTTGAAATCAAAAACCTTTTATTTCAGTTTTTTTCGATTCATAAAACTGTCTCGATTAAAAGATTGCTTTATTTAAAATTTTAAATTCCCAAAATTTTATAATAAATAAAATTAGCACAACATTGATTTTTTCTTTCTATAAGAGATTCAAATAAAAGCTTTTTGTTTTTTTATTTGAGTCATTTTTTATGACCAAAAAAAATTCAAATAAAAGATAGCGACTCGATCTTGTATTTGAAAAAATACGGTAGTATTAAAGATACTGATTTATTAGACATTTGATTAAATCTGAGGTTATTGTACAGGATGCATGCTTGGCATCTTACCGTATTTCCTCAAATACAAGATCGAGTCGCTATCTTTTGAAGACCTTCTATTTGAATTTTTTTTGGTCCTAAAAAACGACTTAAATAAAAGAACAAAGATCTTTTATTTGAATCTTTTACAGTAATAAAAAAATAATTTTGTTGATAAATTTATTTGTTATAAAGTTATGGGAATTTAAAATTTAAAATAAAACAATCTTCTAATCGAGACAATTTTTGAATCGAAAAAAACTCAAATAAAAGGTTTTTTTTGCATCAAATAAAGGCCTCGCGCTTTTATTTGAGTGAGCTTGTATTTGAGGAAATACGGTACAATGTTGCAGTTAGAATTTTTGGAGATTTAGTTGTACTAATGTGTTATTTTTACGTCAAACTTAACTTTAAAAACAAAAACACAAACGAGATATTCCATTTCAAATAACAAATTCACGGTTTACATATGTCAAAAAGTTGACACCATCAAAGAAAATTAGTTTGCTTTATTCGTAAAAAACGGCTCTATGTCTTTTTATAGAAAACTTTTTTATAGAAAACATTTATAGAAAATTTATATAGAAATCCTTTTCATAGAATATTTTTATAGAAAAATTTTTATAGAAATTTAATATAGAAAAGTTTTATAGAAAAATTATTAAATGCTTTTTTACTTAATTTTTATAAAAAAACTAAAAATTTAATCAATTTTTAATTAAAGAATTTAATTTATGACCTTATGGTGGTAAAATGTGGTTTGTTAAA
>NTPY01000635.1:2921953-2954371 GCA_002922825.1 Brachionus calyciflorus | reverse complement strand
AAATTAACTTAATTGGTTAAATTTTAGGAACTAATTACTGTAAAAAAAAGTACTGAAGTAATTTTCCAAAATTTTGTTTATTGACGACAAAATTCATAAAGACATTAATTAAAAATTATAAATTAATTTTTTAATTAGCCGTTCAATTTAATCTTTTAATTTAATTTTTGAATTTGAATTAATAAATTTATTACAGTTTAATATGTTCCTAAAATTGCTAAGTTAATTTAACCAATTAGAATTTCAAAATAAAAATTAAATTCTTTAATTAAAAATTGATTAAATTTTTAGTTTTTTTATAAAAATTAAGTAAAAAAGCATTTAATAATTTTTCTATAAAACTTTTCTATATTAAATTTCTATAAAAATTTTTCTATAAAAATATTCTATGAAAAGGATTTCTATATAAATTTTCTATAAATGTTTTCTATAAAAAGACCCAGGCCCTAAAAAACATCTTCAAGAATTTTTTCAAATATTTTTTAGTTAAAATTTATTAAATATAATATTTTTAAAACCAAAATGGAAGAATCTTACAAGAACTTGAGTAAATCAGTGAAGTCACTTACAGGATCGAAAATGATTATAGGAAGCTGGCGATTTATGTCAAATGATCGAAACCTTTTTTTCAATACGAATGTGTCATCAATTTAATTTTGAGGCTAAAAGAAAACTAATTTATTTTAACAGGTTTTGTTCGAAGACTTAATTATAGAATCTGGTAAGTTAGGGAATTTCTAAATCTGACGTCAGTCGGATGATTTCATGTTGTTGATTGCTATGCTATCAGTAGTGGTAAACGGTGCTAAACGGGTCACTAGTATGACCGACGTCCCACACAGCCTGATGAAGGCCGGGCGAAGCGGAAAAAAGTTGCCGTCGCCGTAGGAGACAAAGCGCGTATGACCAAGGTGCTGGTCTACGGTAAATTGAAATCCACGCGTGGTATAAAAAAAAATAATGTATGTGGAACATTATAAAGAGGTTAAGTAAAGGGTCCTAGTCAGAAGATCGCCTACCGAATCTGAAATACGGCTGAACAAAAAGGAAACGATTTAATCGTTTTTTTAACAAGGAGGAGTGATAGCGGCTAGCGCTTTATAAATTGAATTGAATAAAAATAATATATTATTTTGATTCTATGGTTGATCTTAGTAGCAAAATAGAGTTAAAATATAATATTATTTTCTTATAAGTTTCTAATTTTGGAATAAAACTAATTTTTAAGAAATTAGTAAATTTTTCAAATGTCTCGTTATCCATTTTAACAAATTAGAATTCAACCTTGCCACCAACAATATTAACTCAAGGAGCGCAATAGTAAAGCTTGATTTTTATCATAGTATTACTTAAATAAATGTTACAGTCTTTTTTGTTTGTGGTTAAGAATATGATGTGCTAAATTATGAGTTCTAAAAAGGACGAAACCGGTCTAGTTGTCCTAACACTCATAGTCTTAACTGCTGTGAATTAGTTAATCACTTGTGCTTACAAGATTTTTTGAGGTTTAAAGTTTTTTAAAGCACTAAATAAATCACAAAATATTAAACATCCCCAGATTTGGAATATTCGAAAAGTTTCGAAAAATTCTAAAATTATTAATTTTCATCTCGAATTTTTTGCTTGCTTTTTAAATTGATAATCAATTGAAATTAATATTAAGTTTTCAAATCAAATTAATGTTATTAATTAAATGATTGCTTTTAAATCAACCATTGAATTTTGAGCCCAATATAAAAGTTAATTTTAAATGAAAAAAAAAACATCAAAAAATTTGCAAAAGAGAAAAGAAAAAATGTCTAAAGTTGAACAAGTAAACAATACTAAAACCAGCAGTGAACCAAAGAAAAATGATGGAAGTAACTTATCATCTCTTGATCAAAGCTTGTCATTTGGTTATTTTTCTCCTTTAATCACACCATCATTCCCCTTATACTCTCCATATGGACTTTGGAATTTTTATACACCAATTTATAGTCCTGCTGTTACACCCTTTGCTCCAGTTTGGACTTCTCCATTTCATTATTGCTCATTCGGTAAGGATTTTTTTATCAGATATTTGTTTTTTTATTAAATGATCAACTTTCAATTGTGAAATCTAGGTGAATGTAGTAACTTGAATTTACCAAAATTAACAATAACTGAGGAAAAAGGAGACACAAAGGAGGAAAAAAGAGAGGATAAAGCTGCAACACCAAAATTCACTATTTTCACTTTGCAGCCAAAAGAAATCCAATACAATAAAGAAGAATTCGACAAACAGGTTGAACAAATTAAAAAAGATTACGAAAAATTATTCGTCCAATTGAATACTCATCTTCTTAATTAAATAATAAGATTAGTTTCAGAATAATTTTTGATTTTTTAGTTTACAATAAATATTTGCATCTAGTATCTTTTGACTATCGTTTTACGATTAATTAAATTTAAATTTCAAAAAAAATTTACAGATAAATTAACCCAAAAAAAATTTCAGGTTCCCAAAACGATAAACCCTAGTTTATTAAAAACTTGTCAACTCAATTAAGTAACAACATGTTTAGAATACTAAAATTACATATGGCAACTTTTTTTTTAATGAAACATTTTTTTTTCAAAGTTTGAATCAGATCAGCCAAAGAACCCTTATTAGATAAAATTTAAAAAATTAAAACCAAATAAACTAATTAGAGGTTAATCTTAAGTTAAGAACCAAATTTTAATTTTCTAAATCCAGTGACCAGTTTAGTTCCTTGAAATTGGGTAAATCTCTGTTAAGTTTAATTTGATATTTTTCCAAATATTTTTGTCTAAAATTTTTATAAAAAGAAGATTGAAACTTTTTGAAAAGCACAACTTAAGTATCTTTAAAAGCAATCAAAATTAACTCTTTTTTTGAAAAAAATTTTTATAAATTTTCTATATTGAAATTTGGACATAAGCACGACCATTTGTTTTCATAAAATTCGATTTTAGTTCGAAGAATTAGATTCAGTAAAAAACATAATATAAGGCTAATATATATTTTTTAAAATTATTATATAATTTTTTTGGGCTATTTTGATTTAAAATTAAAAAGAAAAAAGCTTTATTAAAAGCTTAAGTTGCCATATTGAAGACAGATTTATTCTCTATAAAACTTACTATAAGTTTTGTGAAATTGTTATTTTAAAAAGAAAAAAAGAAAAGATATAACGTATTGTCTCGATTTTAAGAACATGTCACTATAATTATAGTGACATGTTCTTAATTATCGAACACTGGATTTCAAAACGCTATAAGGACATGTCACTAATAACGAAAATGGGTAGAAAATGAGGTTTTTTTGAAATTTTAGTTTCGCAATTAACGACATGTCACTAAAGGTTAGTGACATGTCATTAACGGTTATTGACATGTCGTTAATGGTCAATGACATATCAAAAAACCTGGAAAGTAGTGGAAATAAAAAATTTTTATTTTTTTTAATTTAGAAGATGTGAAATTTTTAATTTAGGATAGTCATTACTTAAATTATCTTAATCTTTACTTTGTATCTGAAATTTCAAAGCTGTTCCGAATGATTAAGTACCTTTAAATATTTTTTAATTTTTTTTTACCCTTTTTTATAACAATTTTAGAGCATTGTTTTAACGGTATTGCTTTTTTAGTGTATATTCGTAACTTTGATTTAGATATTTAGAAAATAAAATACAACAATTCGTATTTTTTTTTAAACAGTATATTATTTTTTTTAAAGTAAAGATAAAGATAATTTAAGTAATGACTATCCTAAATTAAAAATTTCACATCTTCTAAATTAAAAAAAATAAAAATTTTTTATTTCCACTACTTTCCAGTTTTTTTGATAAGTCATTGACCATTAACGACATGTCAATAACCGTTAATGACATTAATTGCGAAACTAAAATTTCAAAAAAACCTCATTTTTTACCCATTTTCGTTATTAGTGACATGTCCTTATAGCGTTTTGAAATCCAGTGTTCGATAATTAAGAACATGTCACTAATACCGAGTATTCGTAATTAGTGACATGTTCTTAAAATCGAGACAATACGTTATTTTAACAGTATTTTTCCAAAAATAATTTGAAATTGTATTTTCAAAACTTATTCATTCTAGAAAAAAAGCTTTTTAATAAATATTATAATCAAAAGTGTCTTCTTCCAAAATGAATACCTTGAATCGAAATTTTTCATAATTAGGGGGAGTAATCAGATTTCGAAAACACCGAAAATAATACTAGGCTTAATGGCTAGATGAACCTTACCTCGCAAAATTTTTATGACCGCTATCCTTTGATTCCAAGACATAGGGAAATATCTTTACCATTTTTCTGTATTTTACAGTTAGAACAAATATGAGAAAAAATCAAAAAAAAAGTTATTTTAGCTTAATTAGAGATTATTGTTTCACCTTACAATTTAGTTTTTGTTCGCTTGGACCTTTTGTGTATTTTTAATTATAAATGAATTTCAATTTTGCTCTATCATATCTAAAAATCAAACTAATTGTTTCGAGCCATGCATGATAAACTTTAGATAGTTATTGATTTTGATTTTTTAAATTGTTATAAATTATTAAAAGTTATAATTTTCTTAATTAATTTAAATTTTGATTCGAAATTCTTCTGAATTAGGTAAAGTTTAGAGTCTTGACTTGTTTTTTGTTAGTCTAAATAAAAATAAAATCTTTGAATAAGCTGATTATTTGATGTAATTTAACTCAAATATAAAAAGTCTTATTTTCAAAAGAAAAGAGGCATTTCTTTAATGTTTAACGTATATTGCTCTTTTAATTCGTTAGGATACAAGCAAAAGATCTAATTGCTTGTCAAATTAAAACACTATACCGAAAAAACAAAAATATTTTTTATATGTATAGCACTTGTTTTGATAAGAAGGCGTGAACGTAACGTTATCGTGAGTGTGAGCGTTACCGTTACTATGAGTATTCTCTTTTCTATGGTTTTAACTTTTTTTTACAAGTAAATCAGATTGCTTTCCAGAAAATTCGGGTAGAGGATTAAAGTCACATAAAAAAATGAAAAATTAAAAAATAACACATATAAATCCGAGACCAAATTCAAAAATTTTAAACAGAGAAAAAAACATAAACCAGATATTTTCGTTTAAAAAATGTTAAAAAAACATAAAACTCAATATTTTCTTGTTCAAACCGTGAAAATATGATCAGAAAAAAATATTATGAATAAAAATGATCAAAATTTGTATTGCTCATCAACTTTACTCAAATCTTAAAATGAAAATATTTAAAAATGATCCAAGATTTAAAAATTTGGTTTTTGACCAGCTCTAAATTTTTTTTGATGAGTTTGTCTCGGAAGACACTCATTTGCTTATCATATTCTCGTTTGCTATCAAAACTGCTCAAAAGATTTATTTTCGAGTACCTTCATTCAAAAACGTCTCGGTACCCCACTGGGTAATGGTATTAAGCTGCCATTGAGAATTTTTTTAAAAATTACAATTACAAATTGTTAATAATCTAGAAAAACTGCAAAAATTGTGTGTGAAAAGAAAAAATTATGAAACTTTGTGAAACTTAAGAGAGTACACCTTATATGTCAGTCTGCAAAAAAAAAACTAAGATATGAGAGATCTTTTAGTAAAATTAAGGCAATTTAATCGAAATTTATGTGTTTTTTTTTTTTTTTTTAAAAAGCTTTAATTTTTAATAATTTTAGGAAGCAAATCAGGGAACGTCTTAATGACGCGATGACCTTCGTTTGAACTCGCAAGTTTTTATAATTAGTTTTAATTACGGGTACAAATTTAAAACTTAAAAATAAAATTTTTTTTTAAAACACTGTTTAAGAGGCTCACGAAGAAATTTCCATAGTAACCAAGTTTTTAATAGCTTAAAAATAAATTAAATATTCAATACAAGAGAAAAAGTTAAATTATAAAAAAAATATTAACTTATTGGATTTTCCTTTGTATAAAATAGCCTTGAAATGTCAAACGATCTTGAGCAACTTGATGTAATATATAAATTCTATTGTCTCAATTTTAAATCTTTAAAATCTAAAGGTAACTTTTTATATTTTTCTTAAAGGATGAAAACGAATTAGAATTAGACATTGATCAAACAGCTGAAGCAATTGAAACAAAAGAAGTTCAAGATTTAAAAAATGAACTGAATAAAATTATTCAGCCTATCGTAGCACCGCCTATGTTTCCACCACATCCTGTCAAATGCTTAAATCCACAAGATTATCCAGAAAGTTACAATTCAAATTCAAAAAAAGAAGAACTTGTCCTTCAATATGTGGACAATTTTAAAACACAATTTCAATACATATACCCGGATCGGAAAACTTTATTTATGGCACCTTATAATGAATGTGGTATAGAAAAATTTGTATGCACTACTATACGACCAACAGTTTTAAAATTTTCTAGATTATACGATTGGAAAGAATGTGCCCAATTTGTGTCTGACTATCTTCAATATCAACCATTAAAAGAGTCCACTGAACTTCCTCAAACTCTTTTTTCACCAACTCATACACTTAAAGTACAAAGAGGAAATTGTTTTGATTATTCTGTTCTATTAGCTTCGTTGTTAATTGGAGCTGGTTATGATGCATATATAGTTTCCGGTTATGCTACTAGAGAGGTCTGTAATATGGATCAATCAAGAACTATTTGTCCATTTTTAATAAAAAATGAAGAGAAAAAAATCGAAACAAAAAAAAAAGAAATGGGAAAATATATGGTCAAACCACCAAAGGACATGAATTCAAAATATCAGAATTCAATGGAAATGAAAGTTAAAAAGAAATTAGAAGATGAAGCTTTGAAAAGAAAATTAGAGCACGAAAGAAATTTAGCGGAATTAGAAAGACCTCCAGCTGATCCTCTATATGGTTTAAGAGTTCACGCATGGGTTATGATTTTAAGTGGCAAACGTGAAGTAGCTGAGACTTTTTTTATAGAGACTTTGACTGGATGTGCTGTATCGACCAAAGATGATGAATATTTAGGCATTGAAAGTGTATGGAATCATAAAAACTACTGGGTTAATATGCAGTCATGCATAGATGGAACAGCGGTAATTAAAATTTTATAAAATGTTCCAAATTATAAAACTAATTAGAATATCGCACAATTAAATCAAATATAAGGAAAAAAAGTGCAATTAATGAATAGTTTAGTTCAAGTAAACTATACAGTTTGTGAAACAAAATTTCATGAAATTAAAAAATTTTAGATCCCTAATTTATACCGCATAATTATCTTAAAAACATTTAAATTGAGCTAAAAAAAGTATTTGGAATATCCCTTTTAATTGCGTAAGATTAAATAATTGATTGCTTAATTTAAGATTTTTGCGCATTTATCTGTAAAAATTCATCCATAAATGGAGTATATCCTTATTGGATATATACTTTATTAATAAGATGCAACGTCTATAAAGTTTTTTTTTTGGTTTATTTGTGTCACTAATATTTTTAGTTACCCTAATCTCTTGACCTATACTGAAATTTGCTCTTTATGGTTTTCCCATCGACATTTTTTTTATTTTATTTAGAAATGAAATAATATTTCGATGCTTACTTTACACTAAGAGCAAAGCCAAAAGTTTTTTGTCTATTTTCTTTTCGAACAAAAGTCGAATTTAAAAGAATACAGAAGGTTGCAGAAAAATTCGGTTCATGTTGACAATGTGAATATTACAATTAATTCACCATAATTTTGGTAAAAACGGTAATCTATGGTAAAATATAGGTTTTTTTTTGTTTCTAAGTTTTTATCACTTCTATTTTTTACCAAAATTTAGGTAAATTAACGTAAATACCGATAGTAAAAATTATACTTTACCAAAAATTACGATTTTTAGATTTCCGTTTTTACGTAAATTATGGTAAAACATTGTGAAGGATTCAAATCGAAATTCCTTTTTTATATTTTCAATTAGAGAAGCTTCATCTCTAGTTTTTGTGAACATTAAATGAAATTTGTTCTCGAATCGTTTGACCAATAATTTGGTAAATAAAAAGTTCACAAAATTGAAATTATCCAAATGTTCACCAAATCGGTGAACAACTTCTACATGATCTAATAATTCTTGATTCACTCGACGTTTATTTAAAAATTTTATCTGCCGAAAGCAAAAATTATACCGAAAAGCGAGCTCAAGCTCAAATTCTAACTAATATTTTCAATTAAATAAGTTAAAATAATTCGAAATCGTGTCCGAAAATAAAGCAAACGAAAAAGACACTTTTCAAAATTAATAATATTATGTGAAAAATAAGATTAACAATTTTTAAGGGTTTAGTTTTTGATTTGGGAGATTGTTCACGCTGGGAATACATGTTGCCTTCAAATGATAAGCCAACTTTATTAGTACCTAACACAGACGGTATAGAAGATGAAGAGGAATCAAAAGATGTTGAAAAACACTTAGACCTACCTCCATCATGGGTAAATCAAATCGAAATAACTCAAAAAGATTTTGAGAGACGATGTCCAGAAGGTAAAAAAGTTGTTTTCTACAAAAAAAGCAAAGTGGAAAAATTTGCGCCTTATCTTCTAAAAGACAATATGATTCTTCGTATTACTGAATATTTAGACTCTGAAAGTAAAATTTTTTTTAGATTAAAATTTTATTAAAAATAGCTTTGAACAAAAAAAAATAAAATTTTAAGTGAAAGATTTGAAACAAATAACAGAGGAGTTTATTCATCGAAATGATCAAATAAAAAAAAGAGTCATCAACTTTCAAACAGGTTGGGTAGTCGAAACATTCGATCGTGGCCGATCAAAATATTTAAAAGAGCATAGATATCAGCAAAGCAAAGCTGGGCCAGAAAATGAAAGAATCATGTATTTTTATCATGATGCTCGTGTTGATGGTCTTAGGTGTCGTGAAGAAACTCCAACTGAAATGTGTGAACATTTTGAGAATCGACCTGATTTTTTATATTTTAGAAAAGTCATTTTTGATAAGAAACAAAAAAAATTTGGACCTCAGGACGGAGATAATTATCGTCCTATTTTGGTAGGGTTGAATTGAAATCACAAAAAAATAATTTCACTTTAATTGTTGATTTTATAGAAAATAATTGAACGTTACAATAGAGACAGTAACAAAAAAGCAAATGATGATATACATGAGTTAGTCTTTAATATAGAAGGCGAAAAATTTCAAATAACCTACCATAGGGAAAATTCAAAAATAGCCCCCTCGACAAGAGAATTTTTAAAGCCGCCCAATTGGAATGATAAAAGTAACACGTGGACATGGAATATTGATTTGCATCAAACATACCAAGCCGGCAACGAAAATAAACATAAAAAAAATGTGGAACTCTATCAATTTCTATCATGGCTAATAAACCAAGAAGAATCGGTTAAGAATTTAGTACGTAAATCTGAAGAAGAAGTCAAATCGATATTAAATGATCGTACCCACGAAGAAACTGTTACTGAAAGAACTGTTTCTATTTATGATACGGATCGTAATGAAAAAGCTAAACAGTACAAGATGGACATAGTAAAAATTATCAAAAATGTTTACCTTTGAATAAATTTTTTTTCATTTTTAAAATATTTAAGGAGCGAAGAATTGCTGATGAAAAACTTCGCAAACAAACACTTGATGTGGATTATTTGGCACCGTTTTTAGCTGAAAAAGGCCTTAATGATAAGCAACCAATTTCACATCAAGCTGCTAGTGAGTTGAAAGAAAGATGTTTAGCTGATTTGAAGCAACGTTTAATTGAAAAAGCTAATTTGATACAAAAACGCTACGAAGCGGTAAATGACGATACATAATTAAAATCAAAATTCCTAATTTTTTTTTCTAATTTTTTAGGAGAGTAATGAGATGCAAAAGAAGCAACAATGGTATCAAGCAAATCAAGTAAATATGAGTCGCGAAGATGAACAAGAATATCTAGAATATTGCTCAGAGGCGTTATTTAAAATACATATACTTGAATTGAGATTGAATAGACATAAAGAAAAGGCTCCAATAAAATATCAGGAAATGGAACAGAGATTAAAAGCCGATCCTAGACTAAACCAGTTTATCAGATTTTAACTTTTTTTATTCTTTATATAGAGTTAATAAATAAATATTTTTTATGTTATTTATTTTCTCTTTTTTTTTCAGTTATCTTTTACAGAGCTTAGACAAGCAAACTTTCTAGTAAAAAAGCTTTTTAACTATTATATGATTCGAATTTTTCGATTGATGAAATTTGAAGTCAAGCTATGTTTTTTTTTAGTGGAAAATGAGATCAAATAAAGCCTGAATTCGTCTTATTTTTAAAATAAATAAAAAATAAATTTGATTTTGTTTCAAAAACTATATTCAATAATTAAGATATAAATGTCCACATGTATTAGATTTACATTACTTAGTTCATTTTATAATTTTTCTCACTTTTCAGAAACCATACTTTCTTTCATTTTTTTGATTATTTAAAAAAATTGGTTCAATTTTAAGATAAATATAAATTTTTAAACTTGTAAAAAAAAGGAAAAATGTTTGAATAAGTTTTTTTTATAGGTTAAGATGTTCTCTTGCGGCTCATGTGTTTAACGACTTAGCGATAAGTAGTAAAGATCGAAATTTTCTTTTTTATTTTATTTTTGATTAATGAAAAAGTTATCATCTGATATATGATTAAAATTTGCTATTTTTTATATATTCATAAACATTTTATTAAAATTCAGTAAAAAAATTTTATAAAATCATTTAAAAGCTAAAAAAATATATATATTTAAAGTTATTCTTTCCATTTTGACAAATTCATTTGTGGAAGCCAATTGCATAAAATTTTAGCATTGCTTAACAAAATTTTATTAAATCATTTTCAAAAAATTAGAATTTCTTAAAATTACTTTAAACTTGAAAGTGGTTGCATAAAACCATTTGGTTGAATCATGTTTATTTCGAAATTATTGCACACTACTCTTGAAATACTCACTTTTTTTATTTCATTCAATTGATCTTAAATTAAATTGTAAATTTATTTATATCTAATCTTAAAATTAAAACATATCAAATAAATTTACCTAAGGTAAAAGCAGATGAACTTGGCCCATTTTCGTAGTAAAAACGATCACCTTTCTTCAAATCTCTAAACTGATTAGCTATTAAACAAGCAAAAGTTGGACCAACTACACCACCGTTTACTGGAGTCTCTGATAACCCACCTGGATACAAATCAATATCATCTACATGCCTTGAAAAATTTTTCATATTTTTTTAAAAATTTATTTTTTGCTTAAATACTTGTAAACACTGGCTAGGAGGCTAACTTTTTCAGGTTTAATTGTATCAGATAAATCTTGGAAACTAGCTGCTTTCTTGATACCACATTTCTCTCTTATAGTGTTATAACTTGGTATACCATGATCACGTCCTCGATTGATATTTGTTGCAGCCAAGTCAACAGCAATTACAGTACCATCGCCTAATTTTACTTCAAATAAACGATTCTGTAATGCATCAGCGACGTTCGCATCATATTTTGATGCTGCTTCATTTAAAAGACCTAAAACCAATGAATCTATACCACCATTAGTAGCGCTTTATTAATATAAAATTCTATTCTAAAATCTGTTAGGTTAAACCGAAAGCAAATATTTTACTTGAATGCCTCAGCTGGTCGAAAAATAATATCAAATATATTCAAAGCATCCGATGTCTCTCGACCGTTACCATCAAATTTTTTAATTTGACTCCTAATAAGTGTGTGACCAAATCTAAAAGCAGCAGTAGCAAATTCGCCAGATAAAGATGGGTTTATCTAAAAGATAGAAATTTACTAATGTTTATATTAATCTTAACTTTATGTTTAAAAACCGACATTTGGGTTATACCCATTGTAATATCTTTTATTATTTAACGGAACTAAATCAAACATGGCAGCAGTATTCCAGCCGATTATTACTGGTAGCCATTCATGATAAATAATGTGTTGTAAGATTCCAATTACTATTTTTCTTGCTTCAGAAAAAAGTCGTTCATCATCCCATTGAGGATTTATTCTAGAAAGCTCTGTTGCAATTCTATTATGTTCTCTTAAGAATAATGTATGCATACCTGTCAAACCTAAATTTTCATTTACTCTACCTTCTCCACCAGCAAAACATTTGACTTGTTCATTAGTACCACGACATGAACCATCTTGAGCGTGTGGTAGATTTTGTCTATTATTAACAATTGATGGACTCGATCTTAACTGACCACCTTGAAATGATCTTAATTCGTTTGATCTTGATGTACTTGGACCATATATTTGTGTACCATCAATAAATGATGTCAACAGATTCAGCTGTTCTCTATGACCTTTTTGTGAATATATAATTAATTATTTTAGAAACGCTGGAGTTTATTCTCGGAATTTGTCGAAATAGTATTTTTCTAATATCACTAATTAAAAACATCTGATGGAGAAATTATATGGCTGTTCGAATTTCTCGAAAATTTCAAACTTTAAATTTTTAGGGTCTTATTTTGATACAATACTGTTAGGAATTACTGATTTCATCAGGTAAATTTACAATTTTTTTTTTTTTGGAAATTTTTACGTAAATTTTTCTATAAAATTACCGGAATTCCAGTAAATTTACGTAAAAATTACCAAAAAAAATAGTAAAATTTAGTATATTCCCTTAGCACTCATACTTCTTAAAGTAATCTAATTTTGTAAGTGAAATATGATATCAATACAAAAGCTAAAAAGAAATTTTCAAGATAAAAGTTTGCCATGAATGGTTATTCGAAAAAGAAAAGGCTTGTTCTAAAAAACCTTAACAATTTATAATAGAATGTTTCGAATACCTAATCTACAATCAAATGTCGAAAAAGCAGCACTTGATCTTGTAAATCTCATACAACTCATTCGCAAAGCATTATCATTTGAAGGAAAATTGATTGACATACATGATGGATTACCGTTATTACATGGACAATCGACAATTTTACCTGAGCTTTCTATAAAAAAAAATCTAAAAAATGTTCAAACTAAATCGTATAAAAAAATATTGACCTGTGCTGATTGCCACGCTGGTAATATCATGAGCCAAAAATTGGCCAAAAAAAGGTGTTATGTGAGACATAACTTTATCGAATTCTGAGTTATCAGACATAATTAAGCGACTTATGGCTCTTGGGTTTGGAAGCTCACCTCCTAGAACAGAAGAGGATCTAGGTGAATTGAGCTTGTCATCATATGCTGGTTTATGATAACGTTTATATGGAGTATTTGTTTTGCCAAGCCAAGGCTGTTGTAAATTGTTACACGAACCATCAAATGTTTGAAATCTATCATTTGGGTTACAGTTGATGTTTGTTTTAAATGGACAAAATTCATTTGATGCTGTTAAGCCAGCTAAAGCGTCAACAGCATTAAAGTCAAAATTTTTACCTTCCAATCTTTTTGCCAAATTAGCACTTACACTTAAACCAATCGTAGATTGGGCATCAATAGCACGAGATTCTGGTGATGATTGGGAAGCTATTTGAACCAGGGCTTGCACTTTCAATGGAGAGACGTTAACAAAATTCTGATTTGATTGTCTTGCGTGACGAGATTTATTTGATTCAGAAAAAAGATTCCAAAGTCTATTTGAAGGTCCCTCATTCAAAATAGAATTGATTGTTTCTTCGAAAAGATTTTTAATTGTTTCATTATTTATTCCTGTCAATTTATTTAGATCTATTGATTTATTTTGATTATTTGGAGTATAATCCAAATTATGGTTAAAGGAATAATTTAATTTTGGAATTAGTCTTGATTCTATAAGTCCAATAATTAAAGCTATTGAGAACTTTATCAGAAAGGTCATTTTAGTCTTTAAAAAACAAAAAAAATTATTTTAAATACTTTAAAAAAAAAAATTAAAATTGCCATATAAGTTAAAGGAAATAATAAAGCTTGGTCCTTTTTTTTCTTTGATATACTTCTAAAAAATTCTTGATTTTATTCCTTTAAAATAGAAAAAATTGTTATACTGAGAACTTATAAATTATCATTTGAGCCAACAGTATCGACATCTGGTTATTAAGTAACTTGACTAACAAAAATTAAAGCTTTGATGAAATTAATTCAAAACATAACCTAAAGTCTAACAAGTTTTAAAAATTTTAAAAGCTGCTTAGAATTTAGATTTTAAAAAGAAGACTCTTAAAACAAATTGTATCACTGAATCAAATTAAAAATGGTTAATATAAAGCAAACAAAGCAATAATATTTGAAAACATTTAATAAAAAATAGAGTTACCATAAAAGCTTGATTGAGTTGCCGAATTACTAAACATAAATAATTCAACCACTAATTATTTTTTTTGTACAATTCTTTCATTTTAATTTTTTACTCCCGAATTTATTCGAAATTATATCATTTGATGAAATAAATTCTGTTAATCAGCTCATTTTTTTTTAATAAAAGAATAAAATTTAAGTTTCTAATAAAAATAAATTGAAAAATGATTCAAATCAAGATTAAAAAAGTACCGTATTCCCTTGCTGCGAGTTGCATGCACTTAAAATAAAGATTACTTTTTACACTATGGATCACGTACGATCTCGCCAATATTAGGCTCTTTCCTGTATTTTGACCAATTTTTTTGGTACCGGATTTGTGACCACAATGGTCACAAAAATTTATGACCATTTTTCAATATTTTTTAATTCGAGTTTTATAAAAGCATCAATAATTAAATAAAAATTAAAATATATGTTTATACTTTTTTTGAACTTATGTTTAGTACTCACGCGAAAATTGTTTGCGGCGTTGGTTTAATGCATGAACCATAAATTTTAGCATGGAAAGGATGTAGAATACTTATGCACCAAATCCAATTCTTAAGTTCTGATACTTCATGATTCAGTAATGTCAAAAGCCGTTAGATGGCGTTAGAAAACGTTAAAAATTGAAAAAAAACTAATGATTTTTATAAAATTTCGACTAATTATTTTAAAGGCTTTATGCTAATATATCATATTCTTCTTTAGCTTGCTTTTTCATTTAATTTCATCTAACGCTACTTTACGCCATCTAACGGCTTATTACGTTTTTTATTAAATGACCTTAGATGACGTTAGTTATAACGTTAGAAAACGTTAATAAGCATAAAATACCTTTTAAAATTAAAATTAAAAAAAATAAAAATAATATGAAGATCTGTTAAAAAAATTATTATTAAGATATTGATTTGTCTGCAAAACCATTTTTTTTCTAAAGTTTTGAACGATTCATGTCTAGCTGTCTCTCTTATTTGATGTAAGCCATGGTTAAAAAATCAATATGTTAAACATGATATTTTAACAAAAAAAGACTGCTTATTTCAAAAAAGACCCTTGAATACGTAATTTTACATTATTTCAAGGGAGAAACGGTTTAGGATACTTTTTCTTTGTTACCTTTTGTTATCGGGAAAAAAATAGCTAACTGCTATTTTTATGTAAACAAATGAATAACTTTCTCTTAACTAAATATTTCAAGTCAACTTTTACTCGGTTGAAATTTACCGATTTTTATTTGAAAATTTTTTCATCTTTAAAAAACTAAACAACACTAGAATAAATTTAAACTTAATTTTGCAAATTTACCAAGCTCCTATAATCAAAATAGCGTTTTTGAAATTTACTTTTAAATGCAATACGAAATCTAGAATAAATTTCTACATAAAATTTTCTTTTTCTAATAATAATGCAGAAAAGCTACTTCTAATTAGATAACTCATTTTCCAAGCCTTACAAAGTAACCCGGTAAAAAAAAAGTAAAATCTCTATTGAAACTTTAGATAATTGCTTGGCCCTAAAATGAATCTTAACAAGCTATTTGCTTTAAAAAAAGCAGGTAAATTTTTTTAGAATAAATAATAAAATGCTTCACGATTAAATCTAAATTTTTTGCCATAGCTCCAATCAGTAGATCAATTTTATTCTCAAACAATATTTCTACTAGCGCTGTTTCAAGGGACTACAGTAAAAATAATTAACGAATTCAAATTCATATCCTTTTTATTTAATTATTCATTTATTTCCTATTAGAATATGTCGGTGTAAGAGAAGAAGATTTATACTCTGGATTTACTAATAAAGCTGTTAATAAAATTTTAATGGGTGAATTAATGAAGGGTAATATTTTATAAATAAAAACATTAAAACTTTGAGACTGATTTTTTTTGTATTAAGGAATGATGACTACCCTTGGTAAATTCTTTACTGAACCTGTAACTATTAATTATCCATTCGAAAAAGGACCATTGAGTCCAAGATTTAGAGGTGAACATGCTTTGAGACGTTACCCGAACGGCGAGGAACGTTGCATTGCTTGTAAACTCTGCGAAGCTGTCTGTCCTGCTCAAGTATTATATTTATCTAAAATAGTTTTGTTATTTGATTAAGTCTTAAATAGGAAAAAATTTTAGGCTATTACTATTGAAGCTGAAGAAAGAGCTGATGGAAGTCGTAGAACTACACGATATGATATTGATATGACTAAATGTATTTACTGCGGTTTCTGTCAGGAAGCTTGTCCAGTTGATGCCATAGTCGAAGTAATTTTTTTTCTATTTTATCTTAAAAATTATGCAAATAATGAAATTTATTTTTCTAGGGTCCGAATTTTGAATATTCGACCGAGACTCATGAAGAACTTCTATACAATAAAGAAAAATTACTTTCAAATGGTGATAGATGGGAACCAGCAATTGCTGCTAATTTAAAAGCCGATAATAGATACAGATAAATAAAATGGATTATAAAAAAAAGGAAATATTTTAATATTTTTTAAGATTTCTTGGTTAAATTTATTTAAAAAAAAAATAAAATTGATAACAATCAACGCAATAAAATCGTTTATCATTTGTCATATTTTTAACAGAATTTTATGTAAAGCATTCTTAAAACTTAAGAAAATATTTTTTATTTAGAGGTATTTAGAGTTGAGCATTTATATATATTTAGGTATATTTAGGAACTGGTCATCCAAGTCAAATAATGGCTACATAAATGTTTTAAAATAAAGTTTTAGGTTCTATTTATGATTTTTAAAATGATTGTACGATTTTAAATATAAATTTATTAATAGATCTTCGTTGAAGCATCTTTATTCAGAAATCTTAAATAAGAAAATATAAATTTACCAATATCTTGGTAACAAATTTTTATCTTCAAAGAATTTTTAAAAAAATCAAATTAGGAAGACTTATCTAAGTTCATAATTTTTTTTTATTTCAAGCTTTAGTCACATAATTTTATTATCTCTTGGTGTTATATTTAGTAAAAAATCTATCTAACCCAGCTTGTGTCCGTCGAAACGTTACTTTAACTTTATATTTACTTCTCCCAAGTTGGAGGTTAATTCTATTCAATAAATAAATAATTAAATTTCTTGGGTCTAGTGGCTAATGTAGGCAAATTTTCTCGAAAAAATGTGACCATAGGTATTTAGAATGTGAACATTTTGGTCACATAACTTCTGGTCAAAAATTTGGTAGCAAAAACTGGTCACATAAAAAATAATTGTTCAGAAATTTTAGATAATTAAAAATTAAAGACAGAATTAAAAATCAATTCACATTTTTTTGGGAGTTTTTAAGTAAAAAACTTTAAAAAAAGAGCTGCAAAAAATTTTAAATGTCAAGCAGCTCAACTTAAATTTTGATCAAAAGACACAGTATCTGAAATTTACTTTAAGCTGAGATAACTTTGTGCAATTGATATTGACCGTTTAAATCCTAAACTAGGAAATGCAGGCAAAATTTTTGAGATTGAAGAATCGCTGAATGCGAAATTCAAATATAATAAGGGTAATTTTGAAATGTAAAAATTTTTAAAAAGCTAATAAAACTAAAATTTGATCAAAAGACTTTACAAAAGATTCGCTTTCAAACGGTTAATGTTTTTTATTCAAGCATTGCCTGATAGAGAGGCTGATACATTATAGAGTATGATTTATGAGAAGTGTCTGTTCGGAACAAAAATTTTTTCCACTTGTTTGTCTTCAAATAATAAAATCGAAAAATTAAGAGATTATTAACAAAAAACATATTCGACTAAGTCCAATTTCTTATTAAATAAAGACTTAAAATTCGAAAATATCTCTTTTTAGTAAATGCTGGTTTTGAATGAAATAAAACAAATGCTCTTGTTTATGTTAAACTGATTGTTTTTAAATTTAAATCTCTCTAAACATTTTTTTACTTTGTATTCTTAATCTAGAATACGTCTTATTACACCTAGCTAGTGATCCAACATTTAAAAAACTTAATGGTGCTTTTTGACGTAAAAAAAATCACGAGAGCTCTTCACGAGAGATATATTTATGAACTGAGTGAAAAGGATGAAATATTTTGGTATATTGAAAGATAAGAATGACTTTGATCCTTAGTTATTCCTTTTGGATTTAAATTTTAAAAAAATAAATAAAATGTTAATAAATTTTATTTAAAAAATTACAGTTTTGAAAATTAAAATAAATAATTTTTGGTTGATCTTATTAATTATTACTATTCTCACAAGAATTATCATTACTATCTACATTACATTGAGAAGATTCATCTGTACACTTTTCTTTTTCACGTTTCGAATTATAATCACTTTTTTTATGACCTTTACAATGCTCACATTCTTCATCATCGTTTTCATCTTCCGACGAACTCTCATCCCAATTTTTCGGCTTGTGGTATACACAACAACATTTAGACTTTTTTTTATTCATAAACTCATTATCGACAGTATCTGTAGTCCAACTAACTCTTCGAGATGATTTGGTTTTTGGTTTTGTTAATCTCAATCGCAAAGTAGATTCTGATATAGCCTCAGTCGATTCAGCAAGTGTCGTAACTGATGAGCTAACTTCTTCGCGTATAGGTAAAACAACACTCGTCGTTTCAGATTGAATACTCATTTATATTGGTCGTTTTTAATTAATAAACAACAAATAAGCGCTTATTTATTAAATTAAAAAATTTCAAAAACAAACAAAATTGTAAATTTCTTTTTTATTTTATGATTTTTTTTTTCAAAAATAATTTTAGATGAAATATTTTTTTTTGATATTCTATTTTGAAAAGAATTATGCAAATGAATTTTTATAACTTTTAATATTTAATTGCAAAGATTAGTTGCAACTAATAAAGCAAAATTTAATAGTTGCATTAGGCGAAATGGGGAGATTGATAGTTAAGGAAGAGAAAGTTTTTTTCATTTTAAATTTATATTGTTACCCGACCGGATGGCCAGGCTCCACAAATGCGACTATACTGTCATAGTGTTCCCACGCACGGAAATCTTTAGTAAAAGGCGAAAGATTTATTCGTTTTGCACAGGAACTACAGTTTGTTGAAAATACAGTATAATTTCAACACTTATTTATTTAAGTAAACAGTTAGCTTTTAACGAGTATTGCTATTTAACCTTTTGAAAATATAAAAATTTTAATAAACTTTAAGCGACATCTCTTTTATTTTTCTTTGTGTCTAGTTTTATAAAATATTCCTTATAATGAATTTTATTTTCAAAATAAAAAAAAACTTGAAGTATTTAAGAGTTAAAATGTCAAAAAAAAGTAATCAATTTTAGTTTAATATTCATCAGATTCTTAAATTTGATATTAATTAGATTTGGCATATAGAGAGATTTATTAGTTCCCAGCAATTCTTTATTATCTTATTATATTTTCCTTTTCAAAAAGTAATTTTTCAATTTTGATTTAGATTTCCTTATTTTCAATTTTTTTATTTGAATTCTTACCACGGATAATTTGATAATATTTTAGGAGATTTTAAGTTTCTTGCTGGCAAACGTTAACATTTGCTGATAGAAAGATTCCATTTTTTACTTATTTCAAGCTTTAATGTGGCTTAGAAATTCATGTCTTTTTGGATAAATTTGAATGAAAATAAATGACAAAAGTTTTATATTTTAATCAATTTGCTTATTATTCAAATTATATATTGCTTAAGCTCAATAAACCTCTAATAGATCCTTAAAACACATTCCAAATAGGTCAAAGAGAGAAAATTTTAGCGCCATAAGCTTCTAATTGAGCTCAAATAGCTACAGTGTAGCTATAACTCGTTCAACTATTTGAAAAAGATTAAAATAAACCGGTTATCTAAAATCTAGTAAGAAATTTTTGAAGCACTTTGACATACTTGGTAATTAGTGAATACTTTACTTCATTAATATTTCTTTGATATTTAAATGAATCATTAAACAATAACACTTTAACTACCAATGTAAAAAAAATTGCAATATAAGATAAAAACAGAAGGTCGAGAGTACAAATCCTGAGCGAGTCAAAAAAATTCAAATGAGTTCCCAAATTATCTCTTGGTGTTATATTGAGTAAAACACCTACCTGGAGGTTAATTCTATTCAATAAATATAATAAACAAATTAAGTATTCAATTTTTTGATTGTTTGAAAAATTCCAATCAAAAAATTGGAAACAACCCGAGCACTTGTGTTTTAGTGCGTTCATCTCTTTGCAAGGGTTAACGGTATTTATAAGAAAGATCAATTTCCAGAATTGCATTTCGAGAAATAGAAAATTTTGTTGGAATTCTAGAAATTTGACGCTTTCACCGAAATTTTTGCTTAGCGTCGACACATGAAAAAGAATTTTAAAAAATTAAAATTGTCCTAAAAGTGTTAGAAAACTTTCATCTTGGCAACATTTCGAAAAACTCTTATAAAACCTCGATAGTAGTACCGGTTTAAATTCGAAAACTTCGAAAATTGTACCACTCCACTTTTTGAAGCTGAAAGGTCTGTGAATACATTTCAGTAATAAAATCGGTAAACGTTCAAAATAGAGAAAGAAAAAAATAGAGAATTTTCAAAATAGCGGATGATTTTTGAGAAAATAGAGAATACGTAAGGTCCTTTTAATACTTAAAGTTATAACAGTTCAGCACTTTATTTTTCCGTGATTTCATTAAAATCCAGTAAATTATAATATATACATTTAATGGAACACAAAAAAGTTGTGTCAAACATTTTGCATTAAAGTTTTAAGAAGTGATTTTAATTTATTTTTACTTTTTTCCTAATTTTTTTCGCTATTATGAAAAATTCTCTATTTTATATTTTTCGATATTATGAAAATTCTCTATTTTTTTCTATAAAATTTTTTCTCTTTTTTATTCTTTCTATATTTTGATAGTTCACCAAAAATTTCTTGATTTAATTTTTCCGAACTAAAATGTACTTGAAAAATTTTGTCTTTCTAGACCATCGACAGTCATACCAAAGGAAAATTTTCATGTTATTCTAATCTAAATTTCCATTTTTTGAGAGATGTTAACTCGGGTTATTATTAAAATAGACAGCTGAAAATTGATAACTCAAAATTTAAAATTTTTACGGGAGATCAATAAAGAGACTATGACTTAGGTCGCAAAATTTAAATGAAATTTTTAATTTTATAAAAACAAGACAAGAGTATTTTAAAATTTTAGACATCATTATTTACTTTGGAAAAAAAAATTATATTATTGGTTTCCTGCTTTTTTTATCAAATTAACAAATTTTACTAGTGAAAAGATTTGGTAAATCTCGCAATTTTGGTAAAGAAAAAGCTTTTATCAAAATACTCAAGAATAGTATTTTTACATTACGATTATATCGTGAATTGGACAATTATTTTTGTATGCATTTTTAAACTTTTTTATTTTAAAAATCGACGAGAGAAAAGAAAAAAAAAGAAGTAAACATTAGTAGGACAAAACTTAAGTCGATCTTGAGAGCTAAAATTAATTCGTCGAAAATTAAGAATATTTAATTACAACAGCAACAACAAAATCGCATAAGAGAAAAAAAAACAATATCAACAAAGTAAAAAAAAATATATAGAAAATAACTCGAAAAAATAAGGCTTCAAAGAGAAGAAGAAAAAAAAATTCATAAAAAATTTAAAATATACTAAAAATTTATAATAAAAATGGTTTCTAATATTTATTAATTCAAAATTACAAAAAAAAATAATAATAATTTCATTTTATATTCTTATATAAAATTATATATAGAACAAAAAATGTTTAATAGTTTAATGCCTAATCCAATATTACAGAATAGTCATCATCATCATCAACATCATCAAACTTTGACTCTTCCAACTAGTCTTAATCAACCAACTCAATTACCCACACAAACTAACGGTTTCAGTAAGTCTATAGAATTCCATTCAAAATATTTCCATTTTTTCTAGAATTTTTTTTTTATTTCTAGAAATGCTTTTTGAGCTTGAGTCGAACACAACTTTGAACAAAACCATCATAAACTTACTTAAAAAATCATATTTTATTAAAAAATCGTTAAACTGGCAACCAGTTAAATACGAATTGGTCGTTAATAATAAACTAATGCAAGAATTTGAGCGTAAGTAATTTGTTTTAGGATTTTTTTTTGTAAACTTAAACAAAACTAACTGCTTTTTAAGACCGAAAAATCGAATAAACCAAAAAGCATGATTCATTCTTTTTATTATTTAGCAGCAGTAACATTAAATAAAAAAAAGCTCTTTTTTACTTTTCATTATAAAACATAAAAGCTTTTTCAATTTTTTATTTGTTTATTTTTGTCAATTACTGAGTCTTGTGTCGTAATGAATCATCCAATTGGTTTATCTATTTGAATTTCTAAATATTTTATGTTGATACATATTTTATAACTTTTACAATTATAAATATTATATGCTAATCACGGTTTTTTATTTAACTTTTTTTAGCAAGTCCTTTTTATTAGCTATTTTTAATTTAGTAACAAAAAAAATTGGATTTTTTGTGCTGGTTTAAATTAAAGCTTATTGTTCAAAAAAGTACCATTTCTTTTTCCACGTTAAACAAAAAAAGAACATTTACTATCTTAAATTTGAACTATTAGATTTTGATTAAAGTAATACAGACAGCTTAACAAATGCTTTTTTTAATATTCTGAATGATTTTTTAGGACCAACTATTAGATTGAGACTCTTCGAGAAAATTTTCAGAATGTGTACGTTTTTTAGAATGCTCTTTTTCATCAGAAAATCCGAAAAAATTTATTCTGGCGTAAAAATTTCAAAATACACTTCAAATACTGCATAAGCAATTTTTTAAATAAAACAATGCAAAAATAATTTCTAGGTGATTCGGAATGCAAATAAAGGTTTTTATAGGGTTGCTCGTATTCACGCTTATTTTTATAGTTACCATATTTCTTGTTACCAAAATGAAGCTAACAAAATTTGAGAATTTCCATCTAGCTAGTTTTTGTAAATTTTTCTTATTTTTCGGAATAGAAATTAAATAGATTTAAAATGATAACTTTGAATTTACATTATTTTAGTTTAAAAGACTTAAATTCATAGATTTTGCCCTGTCTATATTCTGTCCTCCTCCTAAATTTGATTTTGCTTATAAATTTCTTTAGTTTAAATTTAAGCAGCTTAGAAAATTTGCTCTTGAAATTTTTCAAAGCGTTTTAAGAAACATAATAAAATAGATCAACTTGTTTCAGAAAAATAAGGATTTTAAGTTTCTTTTTAAGGAAACAAATGGTAAAATTTTTGAACAATAAGTGATGAAAAAACTTTAATTTAGTATAACCATTAAAAAATATTAATTTCGAATCTAACCTTAAACACCCATAATTGACTTCTAATTTTATTTTGATGTTTTATTTAAAAATAAAAAAAGCTTACCTAAAACTTATTTTATTTTGATAGTAATTGTTGAATTGTGTTTATATTAATTATTATTTTATTTTAAAATTAATCAATAGGCTTATTTTAAAATAAGATTTGATCAATAACTAGATAAATAGCTTATAAAATTTTTTTTTTTTTTACAAATTTTAATTTAAAACAAAAACAAATATAAAAATGCTTCTTTAAAATTAAAATAACAAATCTTTTTTTTTTGAATATGTTCTTAAATTATTTAATTATATCACTGTTTATAATTACTGTTAAATTTTGCTCGATATTTTAATTTAACCAACAAAAAAAAACATAAATAATTAAACTATTTTATTTGTGGATTTAATTAATTAGGCACACCATTTTGTAATTTTTATTATTTGTAGTCTGTTAGACGAGTATACTGGGATCACTGTTTATTTTTTTTTAACTATTAAGCTTTTACTGGGTGATACTTAATATATTAGCTTTTTCTATATAAAACAATTTTGATACACAATTTATTCTGTGAATCTAGATTGATTTAGTCTAGATTCATATTAAATTCTTTAAATTTTTATTTGATTGCATTTTAATATAATACAAAATTAAAAAATATTGCATGTTTATTTTTATAATTTTAATTTTATTCCCATTAAAAGTTAGCTGGATCTAGCTGTAGTTTTAATATTAATTTTTCTTGATAAATAATAGCTATTTTTTTAAATTTGTATTCTTAACTATTTTGCTTTGTTCTAAATTTTTATATTAATTTCAAACAAATTAATTTTTTATTCCAAGAGGGTAAGTAATATGGAATGGAACTTTTGGTATCGGATGGTAAGTAGTTCTTTTTACTCAAAATGTTATATTGAATGGTTGATTGGATTTAATTCAAGGCTTTCACAATTTTTCTATAAGAACGTTTTTTCTAAGCTTATAATCTATCTGAAGTATTATAATACTTTTAATCGTAACTATAATAGATCAAACATCTTAAAAATTAGGAATTAAGGCTAATTTAAATAGATTACGGCTACGATCAATAATTACAATTGAAGGATGAGGTTTCATTTTCATTAGAACAACTGTATTTCAAGTTACCAGTGGAGTTTAATATTTAGTCTTTAATAATTTACCATAAAACCTCAGACAAAGGTAACCACTAATAGAAGAAAGTTGCTACTATTTATGCTAAAATTTTCATTTTATTTGAGTTATTTTTAATAATTTTTATTTTCCATAATAAACGAGAAAATGTTCAAAATTCAAGCTAAATGAATTCCGAGAAAATGAGGATTACGGTAAATTTACCGTAATTTACGTACTGTATTGACTCAAATACAATTAAAGTGCGGTCAATTTAAATTAACTTCTATCCTTTTTCTCACGAAAGAAAAGCTTTTAAGGTAAATTTTTCAGTTTTTTTCCATTTATTTGAAACAGAAAAATTCAATTTATTAGAATACATTACGCTTGTATTAAACTTACTTAAGATATAAAAGGTGAAAAAAAATTAATTTCTACTACATTCGCTAAAAAACTGCCAAAAAAAGTACCGATAGAAAAAATCTACTTATAGTTGAGTCTTTTTATTTCTAAATTTTAAGTGGTCTAATTTAAAATATAATAAGCAAGCTATTTTATTGCATGCTTTTTTTATTTGAGACGATTTGCTAGAACTTTCTTCAGAATTGGTAAATAATAAAAATCATAATTTGAATTAATCAAGAGCTAAAGCAGTTTTTTCATCTTGGACTATGAATAAAAACATTTTGATTAATGAATTTGAACAGAAAACCTTACCCCATTTTTTCATTTAGAACCACTCTCCCATTTTTTTTTACATCAAGACAGTTCTAGTTTAAATACTTGAAAACTAGACCTTCTGATTGTTATATAACATGTTCAATTAAGATCTGTTTTTATGAGCTAAATGGATTTCTCAATGGTAAATCGTAAGTATATCATAGATAGACATGACACAGTTTTTCGATTTGGTAAACTATCAATCGTTTAAAACTATATATAACTCAATTAGCTTTTACTAATCCTTACCCTCTTAAAAAAATAGCTATTATTTTTATCAATATTTTTTTTTATTGCTTTTATTATAATGCCTTGAGATTCAAAATAATTTACACAATAATTTAAAAATTCACTTTATCTTATTTTCTGGCTGACAGGGGACATGTCCTATGACCTAAATTAACATAAATAGTTCATGGAATGACTTTGATTCTTTCCATGTTAATAAAATATTGTTAAAAGTGTGACGCAATATATTCACAATTTTGAGTAAATACGTGCGTTTTCATTTGAAAATTCATATAATGAAAATGGGCTTAAACCGAAGTTCTGAATATAATGCATCACACTATTAACAATATTTTTTGAATGGAAAGAGTTAATGTTAATTTAAGCTACAGGACATGTCCTTTTCAGCAACGAAAAATGGTAAATTTTATATTTAAAAATGATAAACTAAATTGGTGTTTAGCATGACCCCAAATATTTAGTGACAAAAAAATATTCAGCATGGTTTGCAAATAGAAAAAAAAATATTTCTAAATAGCACTCATTATTAATTCTGCTGTTTCTGAACAAATTCAACTTCTTAAATTAAGCTTAGATTTAAACAATATAAAACCAATTAAATCATTTCATTATTTAGATACCCAATAAGAGGTGAAAAAAATTCATTTCGAAAAAAAAATAAATAAAAAAAACGCCTTAAAGTTTGTATGTAAAAATTTTAATAAGATAATTTTTTGACTTTTTTTTATCTATATCTATTTTTTTTTAATTAAAGCGTATTAAAAAATTTTTTTTTTATATTTTTTAATTTAAATTTTTTTAGCTAATCTAGTCAATATCCGCAAGCGCTTTGCCTAATTATCAAACAAATTTAACTATCTAAAAATTAAGGCAGAGTGTTCCTAAAATATCCTTTTGTTATAAAATAAAAATGTATATATTTTTGATTAGTTAATTAAATAACAAAATTAGTTTTTTTTTTTTTAATAATTTTTATATAAAATTTGATAAATGCTTTTAAAAACTTATCAACCTTAAGCCAAAAAGCTTTAATTTTTTTTTATTTGTTTAAATTTATTTTTTTTTTTGAGTTTTAATAGACCCATGTAATACTTTTAATAGAGTTTAGTTATTGAATTGTAATGGCTCTTTTTAATTAGAAAGTACTTTAATTCAATCTTGACCAGCTTTTACTTTAGAAAAGCAATAAGGTTTAAGGATCGAGTTAATTGAACTTTAATTTATTTTAAAAAGATTAAAACTGTTTTATTTTGTCTTAAATGGTCATTAACCAAGTATTTTGTAATTAAAAAAAAAATTTATATGCTTGAAAATATATTAAACCAATCTAATCTTAATCGTTGTAAAAAAAAAAAAATAATATTTTTATTTTGATTTTTTTAAAAATTTAATTAGACCAAACTATTGCAATTATTATTGTTTTTAATGGATTTTTTTAAAAATTAAAAAAAAATAAACACTTTTTAGTTTTAATTTTTTTTAGTTCAAAGAATTTGTTTTTTGAATAATTTTTTTTTGTCTTTTTAAAGAGATCAAAGATGAGTTCAAATCACATGCTAAAGAAGAGTTGGAATATGAAGAGAACTATGGATATTTAATTGAAAATGAGCATCAAATAAATGAAATTGTACAAAATGGTTATTGTTGTCAAGACAATAATTATAATGTGATTGGTCAAAGCAAATCAGGTGTTTATTTGTGTAAATATCCTGATGTTGCAATTAAATATAATGAATCTAGACGCTATCCTGATCATTTTACTTTTAAAATGATTATTTTTAAAATATGCTATGGTAAGCAGACTCTTGCCTTGGTAAGAAAAGACGCTAAATTGGCGCCTATACCGGCTACTATTAACTTTAATAGTCATATGTCTGTTATTGCACCAAAAGAAAAAGATGATATTGAAGCCCAATTTGACCATTCTCAGGTAACGATTTTATTTTAAAAAATTAAATTATTTTTAGTTCTTAAAATATTTTGATTATTTACAACATAAAAAGATCTTTTGAAAAAGCTGAATAATTTTTCGGATTTTTTTTGTTAAGGATAAATTTCAAAATAGAAAAAGTTTTTTTTTATAAATGGCAAATTATTTTTCATATTAGGTTTAGATTGCCAATTTATAGTTAATATCTTTGGTTTACAGGCCTAAGAATTTGGTTACTACATTCTGTTTCTCATAATAACTTGAATCTTTTTGATAGCTGTAATAGGTTTATCATTATTAATTTTATAATTCACGTTCAATTAATCGGGCTTTACTTCCTTTCTATAGGCAATACTTACTCTCATTTTTATCAAATTTCTTGGTTCCTCAAAGCCTATTGGTTCCATTAATTCGTTTGGATCAATTAAGTGCTATTTTATATTTATAAATTAACTATAAACTAAACTAAATTTCTTTTAAATATGGTCAAGATAATTTAGCTAAATGATATTCCTTAAATATAAGAACATTCAAACTAAAGTGCGAGACTTGTATTTGAGACAAATTTTTTTTTTAAATAAAAAATGCAGTCCAAATTTCATATACTCATAAATTTATATAATACATTTTCGAAAATATTATTTTTTAAAGCTTTTAATCGAAAAAAGGTCTATATTCAATTCTATATGCAATTTGAGGATATGGAAAAATACGTTGATTCTCTTTGAATACATCTTTTAAAATTTGTTAAAATTAACGAATTGAATCTTCTGAATCGAATATGCTTTATTTCGACAATTTTGTTTCGTCAAATCTAATTTAGACAAACTATAATTAGACAAGAAAATTTGATTTTAGAAAAAATGCATTTCGAATTTTTTACTTATCGAATTTTTTTTTGTCGAAAATTAATTTGTCTAAATATACTTGTCAAATTATTACTTGTCGAAATATGTTTGTCGAAATAAGTGGATACCTTCTGAATCTTATAAGAATTTGAAAAAATCTTTTTAAGGTGCAAATATCGAGAACATACCCTTGATTGTTCTCTTTCATGTTCATGTTAGACCTGCACAGAAAAAAAGTTCTATTGTGTTTTGTTTTAAAATTAAAGAAAATTAAAGCTGTCTGCCTGTCACTCTTTTTAATTTGTTTAGCTTTAATTACAAAAAAAGCTTTTGATAAAAATTTTACTAAGAAATTTACAGCATTATATATTTTAAGTTTTATTTGATTACTAATATTCACAATCAAAAGTTAAATTGAAAAAATAAACCAGTCTATTTTTTTAAAAATAATTGAATATTAAAATTAATTTTTTTGCTTTAGATTTATCTCTATGAACATGATGCAAATAAATTACCAATAAAAAGGCCGCGTCATTGTTTGCCATATGCTGTTGTCACTTGGTTAAAAACAGACGAATCAAATGAATGGCCAGTAAGCTTTACTGATTTGGAAATAATTCCTCAAAATGGCGAGTCTAATGGTCATCAAAACGGCGAAAATCATGAAGCCCAAAATGAATCAAAAGGAGAGAATAAAAATGCGATAAATGAAACTAAAACCGAAACACAAATAGAGAATCCAGAAGCAGAGATAAAAACAGTGACATCAGAAGAAGAAAAAACTGTCGAAAATCATGACGAACCATCAAAAGATCCTGAAACAAATAAAACAGACACAGAAAATTTAAATTCAAAATCAGAGAATAATGAACAATCCTCATCTGAACAGAGAACAACATCTCCATCAAAACAAGAACCAACAAATAATCCGTCAGTGACTCCTAATTCATCTCAAGTTCAAATAAATGCTCTTAATGGAACTCCAGTTGCGCCAACTACTCCGAATGGAACTCCAGCAATACCTAAACCAGCCAATAATTTCTATCCAAAGCCCACTGCTTACACCGCATATAGACATGCTGTACCTACTGCTATGAATCCTTACATTTATCAAGCTAATCATTTAGCTGGTCTTAGACTACCATACGCTGGTGCTCCCCAAATTCCAGCACAAGCTCTAGCTGCTTTACCTAATCAACAATATATCAATCAAGCACCTCTTCAACAACAAGTATTTTTATGCCGAGGTCCAAATGGCTTGACATATGTAACTGCAGCTTCTCCGGCTATTGTTTCACAACAGTTAGCTGTGGCTCAAGCCCAAGCTCAAGCTCAGGCTCAAGCTATTTTACAACAGCAAGTTTTACAAGCTCAAGTTCAGCAACAACAACAATTGGCAGCTGCTGGTTTACAATTTCAAAAATTTCCTCAACAAATAATTAATAATCAAATAATTCAAACTCAACAACAGCCCCAACCGACCCAGCAAATTATTTATCAAGCTGCGCCTCAACCAGCAAACACTCAAAAACCTAGTCAAACTCCTTCACAACAAACAAATCAACCGTCTCAGCAACAAAATTCACACGTCCCTCAAACCCAATCCCCAAAAACCCAACAATTAAATGGACAACAGACTTTATTAGCATATGGTCCACAACAAGGACAACAAATGTATACTCCTTCGCCATCGACTCAAGCTGCAATAGCCACTCAACAAGGCTATATGCTTGCTGGTACTAATCTCCAACAACAACAAGCGCAACAACAACAAATCCAACAAATACAACAGTTACAACAGCAACAACTTCAACAACAACAATTATTAAATTATCAATTAGCCGGTGGTTCAATAGGCCTACCAGGACAAGCCGCACATGGACAAGGCTTAGCTGCAGTTCCAGGTGGATATCAATTAGTAGACTATAGACAATTACAAGGTATACCAGGTGCAGTTTCTCTAGATCAATTAGCTGGTTTAGCAGGTGTTCAGAGAGCAAGATTATTACAACAAGCTAGACATCATCCTTATCAAAGACCATAAATGTAAATTTTAAACTAGGTGATTTTTTTTCAAATTTTTTTTTGTTGTTGTTGAAATATTGTTTAGTTGTTGTTTTAATATAAGAAAATAACCAGATTATTAAATTTTATTGAGCCTTGAGTCTCCTAAATAGATAAAAATGATGTTTAGGCTGTTAATTTTATATAAATATTTATATAGTTTTTTCGGTTCGTTTTTTTTTCTCTGCTTTGGAGATGTATTTATAGATTAAACTTATATATATAAATATTTAAAAAAAAATTGTTAAAATTAATTTAAAAAAAGAAATATTTGTTTTTAATAATAATTATTTTTGTTTTTTATTTAAAAAAAGTTTTTTTTTGTTCTCTTTTGTTAAATTAAATTTTGATGATGATTTTGTTTTTATTATTTTTTTTTAATTTTAAAAAACTTTAATTTTTATTAATAAAATTTCATTTTAAAAATATCTACCGTTTAAATTAGTAATTTACCAATTTTTAGGTTGATTGAATGCGAAGGATTGCTCAGTTGGCTGCTTTGTTGGATTATGAATTTAAATTTGACGAAGACGCTTGAGAAATTAAGCCTGCAATGGATGATTTCAAAAAATTTCAAAAAAAAAATTTTTTCATTCTATAGTTTCCAGGTTTAACACTTTGTGAATACCTTAATTGAGGTTTTGTGTGGCAAATATTTGATAGTTATGAATATTTTGTTTTGTGTCTTTTGTTTTTATTTTTTTCGGTTCCTGAGTTTATAAAGCAATAGTCAAATAATGAACATATTAACGACTTGTAGAGCGTAAAATTTTTTATTCGTTTGATTAGAATTGTTTTCGGGATAAATTTTTTTCAAGATGCGGTTTAAAACACATTTTTGGATCGAATGTAATGCCAAGAAAAGTCGGGTTTGGTTCTTGTGGTATTTCGCTATCGCTTATCTTTGAATTAAGCTTGTATTTTTTGTTAGGCCGGCGGTAGGGAAGACCGAGTAACATGTTTTTGAACATGTAACTGTTTACTATGAAAGATGCTATTTATTGCTGATTCGAGGACGATTTTCGCCTCCTTATTTTTAGGGTTAGGGTTACTTTTTCCACGATAAAAAAAAGGGGACTTTTTCCCCGATTTCAAAAAGGTACTTTTTCCCCGAAAATTCTAAAAATAAAATTAAGGGTACTTTTTCCCCGATTTCAAAAAGATATTTTTTCCCCGATTTATGAATATTATTTAAGTTTTAATTAATTTTCATGGTGATAATAAAAAATAATAAAAATAGTGGCATAGTAATTTAATAAATAAATTTCCATTTAAATTAAAAATTTGTATTATTTATTTAAAATTTTTAACTTTAGAAGTACCCCATAACGACCATGATTAATTAACAGAAAATGAAATAATGGTTTTAAAATTCAAGATTTTAGTTAAACAAAGAAGTCAATTTGAAAGCGTAACAGCTAGCAAAATATTCCAAGATGAGCTAAACATCTCTCCAATTTCAAAAATTTTTTCTACTATTTCAAAAAGGTACTTTTTCCCCGAAAATTTTAAAAATAAAAAAAAGGGTACTTTTTCCACTAAAATTTGGACCGTGGAAAAAGTACCCTTCACGATTTTTAGATCATGTTATACAAATTGCAAGATCGTCTGCAAAAAGTGTTATTTTAATGTTTTTTTGAATTGTATTTACCACGTCACTAAAGTAAATTAGTGTGTGTAAGGCAGATACCTAGAGGGACACCGTAGTTGATTGGTCTTTCGAGATTGCTTCATTATAATGAACTTTTTAACGTTCTGATACATATGTTTTCGACACAATATTATTTTAAATCAATTACAGCACAGCTAATGAAAAAATGGCGTACCAATAAATTGAATTAAAATCAAAAAAAAGTTGCGTTTGCCTTTTTTTCAA
>NTPY01000635.1:2900138-2921417 GCA_002922825.1 Brachionus calyciflorus | reverse complement strand
GTACCCGTCACGATTTTTAGATCATGTTATACAAATTGCAAGATCGTCTGCAAAAAGTGTTATTTTAATGTTTTTTTGAATTGTATTTACCACGTCACTAAAGTAAATTAGTGTGTGTGTGTAAGGCAGATACCTAGAGGAACACCGTAGTTGATTGGTCTTTCGAGATTGCTTCATTATAATGAACTTTTTAACGTTCTGATACATATGTTTTCGACACAATATTATTTTAAATCAATTACAGCACCGCTAATGAAAAAATGGCGTACCAATAAATTGAATTAAAATCAAAAAAACGTCGCTTTTGCCTTTTTGTCAAGAATTGATATTTTTTGGTTTAATTTTCAATACTTATAAATCAAAAATTAAAAAAACTAAAACCCACAATTTTTTTCTTGTTTTAGAAATTTTTTTTCCGAAAAAATAACTAAATTTTCTGATGAAAAATTTTTATGCCCTTCAGAAAATATGTAATTCAAATATATTATATATAATTTGTTTATGTTTTTTGCTTTGGAATATAACATCATTTTAAAAATGTGTAGATTACGATTTTGAGGTCGAAAACCATATCTGCAGATAGTGTAGAGGTTTTGCATTTCCTGATCCTTAAAAACAATTCATATCAAACAATTATTTTAAAATAATTTAAAATCTTCCGATATACCGGTAAAAATAATTTTAATGTAGAGTTGTAATTAGTTTTAGTTAATAAAGGCAACCAATTTATAAAGAATATTTTAAAACGATTTCGAATTTAGTTGTAAAAATTTTAATTATAATATTCAAATTTAATAAAAAAGTTATTTTAGAAAATAAACTCAAAAAAATATTTCTTGAATCCAAAGGAGTTTAAAAAAAAACATAATTTTAAGTCATCGATTTCCTAATGTAAATAACACATTGTTTACATTATGTGGCATTCTGTATTTTGAATTTTTAAAACTAAAATTTTTCTGATTTACATTAGTCTATAAAGGGGGGTCTTAAATGATGGTAATTTTTAAATGATGAAAATACATTAGAACGAAAAAATATTTGGGGAAAATTCAAGGCGGAAAAATCTGAGTTTGATGAAACAAAATAATTTATATTGAAAAAAAAAGATTATTTGTATTTTTTTTAAGTTCTTTATTGAATAAAATTATGGAAAAAATTTATGGATTTTATTTTTACCTAATAAGCATTAGCTTTATGTTTTGGTGTAAATTGGTATCCTTCTGGAACAGGACCCAATAACATTTCACTAAGTTTAATCCAATCGGAACTTTTCGGACTAGCCATAAGAGTTTCTAAATCATTTCGTCCAAAATAAAATGGCGGACGTAGATTAATGCTATGTGGTACTTGTTCAAGTAGACCTACAGGAATATATCGATATGTAAATGAAAGCCATTCTAACAAAAATCGCCTAGTTGTTTCAACTCCTTGAGAATCTGAGCCCCAATGTTCCAGACCATAATTCGTAAATTTTTTTAATAATTCAAATCGCTCCCAAGCACTTATATCCCAGTCTCTTTGCTCTTTAATCTCAGCAAATAACCATGGTTTATACAAAGCTCCTCTAGCTAACATGCATCCACTAATACTTGTACTTTCCATATGAGAATTATAATCATGATAAGATAAGATGTCTCCACATCCGAATAATGGAACAGGATCAGAGAGTTTTGCACATTTGTCAATGTAATCCCAATCAGCTAACTTACTGTATCTTTGTTGGCGAGTTCTACCATGGAGCTTAAGTTAAAAAACCATTTTTGAATATTAAAGTAAAATTAAAGTGTTGCGGTTATATCGCTTGTTCGAAGTAATCCAAAAGTTAAGTTTTAATTCAAATTAAAAAAATGAGAAAAAGAAAAATCTCAGTTAGAATGGGATTTTTATGGTCATGTTTTTAAAATGGAGCTAAAAAAATTGACATTAAACTAATAAATTTATTCCTTATCTTTAACTGACTACACTTTACATATTAAGTGTATAAAAAAGAACAAAAAATTTTTTCAAAAACAGTTTTTAAAGTTTATTTTCCAAGGTATGAAATAGCTCAGTTGGTGCTGTCATAGATTTTAAGATTTAGTCTCAGAATTTTGATTCTAATTTGATTCGATAAAAAAATAATTTTTCAATGGGTCTATTTAGTATCCAAAATGAAAAAACTATTACTCGCAGCGAAAACTTTTCTCGAAAAAAATCAATTTCATCAAGAAAAAATCTTTCAAAATTTTTCTACAAAATAAAAAACTATTTTTCACAATTTTTTTCATTTGAAAATTAACTTCTAGGCACAAAATTAATAAAATTTTGTATTCAAATAAAAATTGTATTTTGAAGCTTTTCAGATTTTCTTTTTTTTAAAACTAGAATATCTTCTAAGCACACAACTCTTGATAAAATTAATTGATAGACTATGAGGAAAATTTTTTTAAAAGAATGTTTTAATCAAATATCTTTTTAAAAAGTTCTTAAAAGCTCTTTTTTCTAAAGAGTATACACCCTACATTATTTAGATTGTTTAAACAAGTTGTTTAATTATTAAATTTTCTAAGAAGATGTCTAGTTGTTTAAGTTTGTGAGGCTTTTTATTTAGCTTATTAGTTATTTTTAACTTACAGTAATCATTGAAAGACCCCAAGTCTTCATTTCTGGTATTAACTCATGAGCAATCAAAACATCTTCTTTTATTCCTGTACGAATTTTAGCAGTAACCGGAACGTCTAATAAAGTATCTAATGATCGAACAGATTTTTGAAAATGATCCAATCTAGTCATCAATGCACATCCTGCTCCTTTATCAAAAACTAGATCTATAGGACAGCCGGAATTTATATCAACAAAATCAACTTTAAAATTTTCTTTTATAATTTGACATGCTTTTGTGAGTGAATCTGGATAGGCACCAGCAAGTTGAACTCCAAATAAATCTTCAGATTCATGTCTTTTTAATAAAGCCCATTCAGATGCCTGACCAGTTAATAAATTTGTACTCATTGTCATTTCACAACATGTTATATCAGCTCCTAATTCTTTGCATATTCTACGAAATGGCAAATTACCAACAGTAGTCAATGGCGCTAGATAAAGCTTATTTTTCCAGTCAATAACTTTCTTTTCTGGTGCTCTTAATTTAATCCATTCTTCATCAGTGATTAAACCTATCTTCTTTTCTTGTTCTGGTTCTTTGACTTCTTTTAATTCTTCTTTATTGTCTTCTTTATTTTCATCCTGATTTTCTTGACTTTTTTTTTGAACAATACCTTTATACCTGTGATATTTAAGACTTGAACTACGATTTTTATTCACATATTCATTTATGAATTTACATATTTTATCACTCTGTTTAAAATCGTATTTTCTTTTCCATAATTTAACCCTCAAATCAGACGATAGAACATTATAAATTTGGCATGTTTGATTATTGTCAGTATATTTGAGAGGATCAATAATATTTTTATAATTTTGCTCATCAATTTTTTCAATATGATTCGAACTAAATCGGCATGATAATCCAAATGGACATTTTCCATATTTTTCAAAGACGTAACAAACGTCACTCATATCATTGGGCTTATTTTCCAAATAGGTTTTGATGTCATGGTTATATTTACAACTTGACGCGTATTCACAGTCTATACACTTTGCTATAAATGGACAAAGACGTACTTCACGAATCTGAACAAGTTGTTTTCGTTCATTTTTTTTATTCTCTCCCTTTAATTTAAAAATTAAACCAACTAATCTAACTAAATAGATTGACTATTAAATTACTCTTTTAAATTTTTTATTGACATGATTATCATTCGAAGTACTTTCGAGTGTTTTTTTATTATTTTCATTAAGGGTTTCTTGATTGGTTACTTCAGTATCTTTAGTTTGTAATTCCTGGCGATTTTCTTTAATTGTTGGCAAAACTACTGGGTCCATTAATATATACCTTTTAAAATTAAAATGTTCATGATGAAAAGAATTGAATATGAAACAAATTCAAGTGTTACTCAGGTTTAATCTTAGCTGAAAAATTGTCATTTCTGTACAAATTAGCCTTTTCCAGAACCGAATCATTTAATTCATTTAATTTGCTGACTTTTTCATAAAGATCCATTACTTTCAACTTGAAATTTTTAATTAATCAATTTTTTTTTATTTAAGAAAAATAAATTTAAACGTGAGATATTTAAATTTTTTTTTTAATTTTTGGAGAAAATATTTTCTAAGTCGGGTATTACTGTAGTGCCCTAAAAAAGTCTTAATTTTTTTGCTTAAGTAAATTAATTTTTTCCAAACTATTCGCTTATAATGTGATTTTAAATTAAATTTATTTACAGAAACTGGAAAAAGAAAGAATTTTTAGTTTTGATTTTACTTTATTTTCTCAAATAGATGATAGAATCTGTATCTTTTGAACACTTTTTGTTTGAATTTTTTTTCAATTCTGAATATTGGTTTAAATAAAAGAAAAAAGATCTTCTAATCGATAAAATGGAAAGATTATAAATTTCACATGAGTATTGTTATTGTTTCTTATTTTACAAAATATGTTATATAGTAATTAAATGAACAAAGTTTAGAACATTAATTTTTTTCAAAATTTTACCAAAGTCTGATATACCTAAGTTTTGTTTACTAAAGTTCGGTAGGAATTTGCGGATGTATTAATCATAAAAATACTTGATGTTGCACTATTTATACAGGAAGAATAAATAAGTTTGTTTAGATGGAGACTCTAGAAAACCACTTGTTACCATCAGTCGAGATTTTTTTTGATCAGAGTCAAGATTGGATTTTTCAGCAAGATGGGACTAGTTCACATACTGCTCATTCCGTTCGAAACTGGTTTTAAGAAAAACAAATATCGGACATCCCTTGGTGCCCAAGATCACATTATCTTAATCAAATAGAGAATTTATGGCCAAAATTTAAATTTTTTTCTCAATAAAATTCAAATAAAAAAATTTAAATGTTCTAAATTTTCTATACATACTGTATATGGTAAGGCGGCTGTACAGTAAATTTCAATTCGTCATTTCAATTCTTTCGAATTTAAAATAAAGTGTAATAATTTTGGTAAACTCAAAAATATGCGTCTGCAAAAAATCTTTATTTTTGAATGTAGTAAAATTGTTACACTTTTTAGCAATTTTCAGAATAATTTTTTCACTTCCTATTCAAAAGTTATAACAATTTTAATGAATTTACTATACAGAGCCGATTACGAGACTTCAAGACAAAGTTTTCTTTTCATAAATGAACTTAAATATTTAAAATAAATAAACTATAAACTATAACTTGCTTTCGAAAATCTATAATTTGAGTTGAAAAAAAATATAGAAGAAACCACTTTAAACAACTCTAACAACAAAATAAAGAAAAATATTTTAAATTGTTTATTTATAGAGCAAATTATAAAAAAATCTGGAAAATAATGTCTTAAAATTGAAGATTGCAAAAAAAAAAAATGATTTAAACTTTAAAAAACTAATCCGATAATTTAATTTTCTTGATGTGGCATGTCTTTATAATCACCAACCTTAATTAAAATAGTCATTCCAGTATCTGAATGTGTATCAACATGACAATGAAATAACCAAAATCCAGGATTATTGGCTAGAAATCGAATTACAGCATAGCCTGCTTTTGGCATCGCTATTGTATCTTTTATTACAGGTCTATCAAAATTTCTTTTTAACTTTCCCAATTTGTCCACTCTTTTAACTATTTCACTCGACAAGATACCGTTTGTTTTTAGTTTACCAACACCCAGAACAGCAAAATTATGACCATGTAAATGAATTGGATGATACTCAAAAAAAGCATTACCATCAATTAACACAAATTCAATAAGCTCATTCAGTCCAAACTCAAAAAAATGTGTACAAATACAAAATTTAGAATCGTTCGAGCAAATTCTATGAGTTTGGTTACATAAATTACTTTTAGACATTTTATTCCAGTTTAATAATGGAGGCTCTGATGGCATATCAAAATTGATATCATCAATTAGTGAAGTTTTCCAATGATTTAAAGAATTTTTAAATGAATATAAATCCGGATTATGAAATTCTGGGTCGTCCATTGGTTTTATATCATAATTAAGATATAAAACTCTATTGGGTTTTTGAGAAATTCTATCAAAATAATCATTGTTTATATTTTGAGGAAATTTAAGATTATTTATTGTAAAAATATTTGATTGACACTTCTGGGAACTTATAATTGATCTGAACGATGTACCATTTCGAGCTGATTCTTCATAACTCATAGTATTTGTCGAGTCAAGAACTAATCCATTTTTTTCGTATCTATCATATCTTAAAATAGCTCTTTGAAATAGTTTATTGTATTCACAACTTCCTTTTCCTTGGACCTTGATCCAGTAATCAGACGGGTTTTTATTTGCATTCAAGACAAAGTCATATCTTTCTCCAGATAAAATTTCTAAAGACTCAATTTCTAGAGGTTCTATAGGTTGACCATCAGTGGCTATTAAAGTCATATTATGCTCATCAATTGATAAATGCAAAATGCAATTTTGAATAGCACTATTTATTATTCTCAATCTATATCTAAATCCTTTTTTTACGTGATATGTTTCCAAAGGAACATTTAGATTAGGTTCCTCTCGAAATCCACCTTTTCCATTTATTAAAATTGCATGCTCTGTGCCAAAAAGAGCTGAGTGCAAATAGGAACCATAAATACTTTGTAATGGATTTGAATTCCATTCAATTAAAATCATATAATGTTCTTTTAGGTCAAAGTCGTATAAATTTATATTTGGATCATTCTTGTCTCTTATTATAAGCGCACCAAAAATACCATCCTTTAAAAAAAATTATAAGTATTTAGTATTTGTACCAGCTTAATTTGCAATCGATTTTTAGAATTTTTTTATTTGACAGCTTTTTGGAAAAAATATTCTCCAAATATTATATCTTTGATAAAGTAAAATATTGTCCATTCACAACTTCTATTTGTGAAAGTTCATGAACATAATTTTTTCGTTTATCGCATTTCATGAGCTTTCATAACAGAAATTTTGAAAAATTTTTAGGCTCCAAATTAATATCTAATTTTTCAATAATATTTCCTTTTAACTAAACTTGTAAATTCGACTCGAAATTATTTCACAGATTTAGTTCTGCCAAAATTTAGGGATGTAATCAAGTTGAGACAAAATGGAAAAAAAAAATTATGAAAATTTATTTACAAATTAAAGCATATACTGTCATTAAAACGTTACTAATATAAAACAAAACTTTAATATTACGAAACGGAAAAGAAATTTATTTTTTAGTTTAAAATAGGATTTTATTTATATGTTTCTAATTTCCATAATTTAAAAGTATCTTTAAAGTGATCTCTTGTTTCGAATTGAAAATTTAATGTTCCTCTAGTGAAAATGGTGTTAATTAAAATGGTAATAAATGTAGAGAAATCCGTTCTTTGGTTTTTTGAGGACCGCGACTTAATAGTGGTTATTGACGAGCTTACTTTATTTGAGATTTACAAAGTTGGTCTAAAGACTGTTTAGGAATGTTTCGAGCATCCTCAAGTTAAAAAGTGCTCTAAGGCTTAATTAATTCTTACTTGGAAGTTTTATAAAGAAACAGTCAAATTTTTTTCATCGGTAATCAGTTGGTTTTATCGAAAAATACTCCTTTATAAATTGTCTATTAAATGTTCCGAAAAAAACTATTATTTTTATAATATTATCATTAATATTTTTGATCAAAAATTCTGAACTAAAGAGTTGTCGAAACATTCCGAAAAAGACCAACCTAGATAATCTCAAATATAAGTTTAGTTAAAAGAATTAATATTATTGATAAATAAGAAATTAATTTGGAGCCTATATAATTTAAAAAATTTCTTTCATGAAAGTTCATGAACTTACACAAATGGCAGTTGTGAATGACCAGAGTTGTAGGCTTCAAAGTAGTGTGGGGCGTTCGAGAAAAAAAATGGTTCGAACAGGGGTCGAAACTTTAGAAAAGTTCGAACTTAATCTATGTTCGAACAGTTCGAAAATTTTGGGTCTATTAAACCTGAATATCAATGTTATTCAAATTCTAATATCGGACATTTCAGTATCAATTAATCAATTAACCTTTTTCGATATTCAAATTTCAATATCAAGACCAAAATCTTAATATCGAAAATTTGAATATCATTAATTAAACAATTAAGAACAAAAATTTGCTTGTAAATCACTTGTCGCTTTTTTTTTTTTATTTCAAATTTATTTCAATTAAAATATGGATCTTGATTCTGAAAAAAAAAATATGAACAATTTTATTTATTGGCTGAAGCCAATAACACCGAATAATTGATTCCTCTTTTAAAGGACAGCGGAATAATTCCTAATTCGGCTCCTATTTGTAGTAAATGCAAAAAATCTATGAAATGGTCTAAAAAGAAAACGTTAAATGATTTGTATTTATGGAGATGTTCTTGTGGTGAACCCAAATCAATTCGACAAAATAGTTTTTTTTCAAGTTTTGATATTCCAATAATTAAAATTATTCGAATGATATTTTGCTGGTGCATGCAATTATGCCAAAGAGACATAGTTGATTTAGTTCATGTTTCTGGGCCTACAGTAACTAAATTATTTCAAAAATTACGTTTAACGTGTCTAAATAATTTAAACAAAGAGAGTATAATTCTAGGCGGCAATGGAGAAGTAATCGAAATAGACGAATCCCTATTTGTGCGGGTAAAACATCATGTTGGAAAGGATCTCAAAAGAACGCAAGTTTGGGTCTTCGGGAACGGTCTAGTCGCAGATGCCTTTTTTATGTTTTAAAAAAGAGAGACGCTTATGTGATTTATCGGTAGAACAAAGGAGTGTTATTCATGAAATATGTTCAAAGAGGGGTATATTGCATGAGACAACAGGAACTCGTTATAGAGTTGTAACAATCTCAAGAAACTCTATTAACAAACCAGTGAACAGAGTTTGGGAATCAGACGAAATGACTCAAGTCTAAGTGACTCAAAATTCGTTTGAGTCTGACTTAAGTCCTTTAAGTCCCAGTCTTTGAATTTTTGTCAAAATGACTCAATGCCTCAAGTCTCAAAATAAAAAAAACCTGACTCAGACTCAATTTTAAGTCTTTAATTTTTTATAAAGACTTAAAAAAAAATTTTATTCGAAAAAAAGGACATTAAAAGTTCATGATTATTTTTTCATCATCAAGTAGCTTATCATTATAAAAATTATTTATTTAATTTTAAAAAAATTTCTCAGAACAATTTTTTGCATAATAAGGACAGAAATAAAACGATTTTATTTAATTATTTTGTATCAAAAAGTTCTCACTCCTTTAAATATTGACGGTAAAATTTTTTTTTGATTGACCGCTCTTTTTTTTTCTTTTTTTCGAAAGAACAATTAAACTTTTTGTTTAAAAATTTCATCGAGAAAAAAAATTCAATTTTTTCAGAAATTAATTCTCATATTTATTTCTAGTAATTCTTATTCTATTATTTCTTAATTCGTAAGAAAAACGAGATATTTAATAAATTTTAGTATTTTTTGATTACAATAAAAATTGAATATTCTAATCAAAGTATTTTAAAAAATCCTATTCTGCCTTTTCTTTTTATTCCATTTTATTTTTTAAGATTTAAAAATTATCAAAAGAAAACTACATCTCTTTCAAGTCCCATTGATATGAAAATTAATTTTTATAAAAGACTCAGACTTAAAGGACTTGAGTCCAAATTTTATAATTGACTCAGACTCATAATTTTCAGTCTTTAAAATTTTTTTTTCGACTCAGACTCAAACCTAAGTCTTAAACATGCTAAGACTGAGACTCAAATTTAAGTCTTTCAAAATATTGCGATTCCCGAACTCTGCCAGTGAATAATGAATTGCAACTAATAAGTAATAAAAATTTGGATATTGATCAACATGTGGTTGAAGTTATAAATCAAAAGCTCAGTCCGAAAAAAAAAAGAAATTTAAAAAAAAATAATACAATCTTACTCATTTAATTAATTGACTCAACTTAATTAAAAAAATCAACTTAATTAGAATATATATATTAGAATAAATTCTTTTGAAATATTTTATAACTTACAGGCATCGATATTTAATTGAAATCAATTAAAAAATTCTAATATCAATGATATTGAATTTTCGATACCAAAATGTGTGATATTCGAATTTGAATAACATCGATATTCAGGTTTAATAGACCCAAAATTTTAATAAAAGGTTTTTTTCCGAATAATTTTTTTAAAAACCATTAAAAATTCCGAAAAAAAAATCCAGGATACAAATTTTTTTTCTAAGTCCATAATAAAGTTCGAAATCTAAAAAGTTCGATCTTTTTTTTCAAAAAAAGTTCGAACCTGGGTCGAAAAGTTCTAACCCCTACACTACTTTAAAGTTTGAATAAGGTAAATGAATTACCGATCGCTGAATTCCGGAATGTGCATGCCAAAAATGAGTGCCAGGGTCGTCGGCCTGAAACTTGTATTGAAATTTAGTATGAGGCAAAATAGGCCATTGAGTAACCATTCCAACTCCATCCATAAATGGTGTATTTCTTTGTTTTAATCCATGCCAATGAATACTCGTAACCCTTTCAGATCTTAATTTATTTTGAACATTTACGACAATTGTGTCACCTCTGCATACCTGAATATAAGGCCCAGGTAGTTCTCTGTTTACGATTTCCACTGTTTTAAGAATACCATCTGCTAGTATACAATCTTCTCTTAAACAATCTGTATAGTTTTTGGGACAATTGTAACAGGCTCTACTTAAAGTAGAATATGTTTCAAGTGTCCAATCATATTCACAAATCAAAGATGTCGTATTAGAACAGTCTCGAATACATTCATGATCTCTGTATTCTAAGTTTTAAAATTAAATTAACGGAAAATAATTAAGATCTAATAAATATTTACTTTTAAGTTTTCCTATTTTATGGTTATAACTTAATGAAAAAATTGCGAAAAAAACGAAAAATTTTGGAAAATTCATTTTTTATACTTAAATAACTTAATTTGAAAAAAAGCTTTTATAAGAAATTCCTAAAATAAAAAGCTAAATGTCGATTATTACATTTAAAAAAAAATGAAATCCTGTTTTAAACTTAAGAATACAAATTCAAACTGTAAATTATTTTGAAAAAAAGAGACAGTTTTAGATTTTGATTATGTTTAAATTGCTAAGCTTTTTTTGAAGTTTGCTAAAGCTATAAATTCTTATTTAAACTTAGTTTTTGAAAATAAATATTTTAAAGTGAATTTTATATTTGTTTTATAAAAAGGTCAGGAATATGTAAAACTTATTAAAAGATAGATTTATGAAGAGTAAACAGAAACGCCTAAAATAACTTTTTGCGTTATTCTGGATTACACGTATTAATCCAAAAATTATCTCAAATTTTTAAGAATAAAGCAAATTTCTTTAATTAAATGTCGCATAGTAGCAGTTCCGTGGCATACAATCACAAAGAGTATTTTTATATTGTTCGATTTTTCCAAGACAGTTTTAAGTTAATTATACATAAGGATTTCGTATAAATATATCCAATAAATATTTTAATTATTGTTAACCCGAAGATAATTTTATTTTGAAAAAAAACTTATAAATTTTCACCTATCGCCAAGTAGTATAAAAAGAATCAGATGAGATCCGTTTGACAAAAAGTCAAAAAGTTTTTATTGAAAGCTGTTTGACTTTATGTCAATTTTTTTCCACAGTTCTAATTGTAATCTCTTGAAATATAATTAAACTTTCTTCGTCCCTCCCCTTACTTTTTGCCTATTTTCAATCAAAATGCATTAAAATAAGACTCCCCTTGAGGTATGCTTGAAACTTTTTGACATGTTTGTTTGATTTTTTTACTTCTCACTCTCCTAAAAAATTCCAAGAAAAGAAAATTCTTTTAAAAATTTAAAAATTTTACATGTCAAATCGTAGCGGCACTGTTACACTGTTATTTCTTACGCTCACACGATCATAAGATTGGAAAAAATTTTAAAAGCAAAATTTTCAAAAAGTCACAAGCAGACCTCAAGCGGAACCTGTTTTACATAAATTTAGATTGAAAAAAGGCAAAAAGTTATAAAATTAGTGCTAATTGTTCATCAAGAAAAGAAACGCTTAGCGAATCTTTATATATATATACATGATTTTTACTCTAATTAGATAATATTCTAAAAATAGTCGTCATTTTCTTCACAATTCTCTTGAGTGTATCCATACTTATGCTTAAATTTTTATGATTTTTTAAAATCTTCAGTTAAACTCGGAAAGAAAATATCATATAAAGTAGTCAAACAAACCACTCAGCTACGATTCGAACTCGATTTCTTAGTACTTTTTACGGCGTATCTTTTCATGATGGACAATTAGCACATGCTTTGTTGAATCGAGGCATATTTTCAAATTTAAACTTGAAATAAAGAAATCATTTTAAAATTCGAAAAAAAATTGCTTTAAAAAGAGTTCGAGAGAAACATTTTTGCAAAAAAAAGTTGAGTTGAGATCAAGAAAACATATGCTATTTTTAATTATTATTTGAAATTTAGATATTTTGGTCATAGGAGCTTTATTTAAATTCATGTAAATCAAGCAAATATCGCCAGCAACGTTAGATATTCACTAATCTAGGGTAAAATCGCATGCTCTTTTACATAAAAATAGTAAAATAGAAATCCGAGCATGGCCCGCATCACCAGACAAAAGGAAAGTCAGAATTTTTTCTTAATATATTGAGTATTTAAATAGTCAAAATGGAAACCACAAAAAGCCGTGGCATTTGTTCACAAGGTAATACGGTAATAATGTATAACCATCTAATAATCTGATTCGTTTTTTTGATTACAACTGAAATTGTTCAATTTACATTTTATATTTTATTTATCTTTATTAAATTTTTTAAAGAAGCGATTTAATTTCAATTCAATTTTATATAGTCAAGTCATTATCTAGCTTGAGATCAGTCCATGATTTAGTTAGTTAATAAAAAGTAACTCTTATTTTTATCTTATAAATTGTTTCTCATTAACTCAAAAATAAAAATTATGTGTTTTAGCTTTTTATTTTGGCAAATTAAATCATAAATAATTATTGAGACTTATGTTACTATGATAAATTATTAAGCTCCCAAATTTAAATTATAAAAATTTATATTGAGCCTTATTTCAAATGCTTTTATAACAGTTATTTTTATTTAATACAAATAAACAAAAAAGGAAATTAATTTTGCATTATGGGTTCCATAGTATAGTTTTTCATTATCAAAATTATTAAATAATAAAATTAATATTAACTTAAAATTCGAATATTTATTTATTTTTTCAAATATTTTAATAATTGATATTTAAAATTTTTAAATCAAATGAATTATTCGAATGAATCGCTTAGTCCACTAAATACGAATTTACGTTCGTATAATGAACAATTAGCCGATAAATTCTATTCAAATATATCTCGTATTATCGATGTAAGACTAAATGATTTCTCTAAGAGTTTTAAAAAAATTCACAAAAAGAGAAAAATTGTAAAATGTAATCATTTGAGTAAATTGACTCGATTAAACGAATTAATCGATTTGAATCCAAAATATAAATTCAGCTCTAATAGTTCAACGTGTTCATCCATGACTCCTTCTTCAATTTATCCAGACCAAGAGCAGGAACCAGATAACTCACACGATCAAACTATTAATTCTACCGATGAATTGTCTTCTATAACTCAAGATCCACCAATAGTTCCTATTAGTGATCAAACAGTGATAAATGAAGAAGTTTTAAAGGACTCGATTGTGCCAGTTTTATCACTTAGTTCAAATCAAAACAATGTAACTCTAGTATGGTCAATTATGAATGAATTAGATCAGCAAATTTTAGACAAAAATCATCCCATTTTTCAATCTATAAGTTCCTACGAAATACATGGGTTAAAAAAATTAAAAATAAAGTGTGACCCAGACGCTCCAGAAGAAGTTTTTGATTCATCAAAATGGCTACCTGTAAGTCCCAAAACAAAAAATTAAGTAAAAAAGTTGAACTAATTTATTTTTTTTATTTTTAGCTGGGTACAATTAAACATAAGACTTCGCCAAGTCAAGTTAGTTTAAAAGACTTTCAAAAAGAAACATGGTACTTTTTTTCAATACGCATACGTTTCAGTGACAATAAACTTGGCAAATTTTCCAAAACAGAGCGAATTTGTTTTGATTGAAAATTAAAAAATTATAAAAAAAAATTAGAGTTATTTTTTTTCTTGTAAATTCGTTGTAAATTTAGTTAAATCGTAAAAAATTAAGTAATTTGAAAAAAAGAAAACAACAAGCGTTTAAAATTATTAAAAAATGTTGGTAAAACTAAAATTTTTTCGATTCGTAATTTGTATACTCATTTTTTTTTCTAATATATTTTTTTTCTTGTTTAATGAGTTTATGCTTATGGCATTGCTGAATCGAAAGAATTTTCTTTTTACCACGTGTATCTATCGATGTAAATTAATTTTGTGAAAAAAAAAATATAGATTTGTAATTTTTGATTTAATATTGTAATAAAATAATTTGAACATTTTTCAATTAATTTATCCCTCGATTCTACCTGAATATTTGCGCCAATAACTGGGTTTTAGGATTCATTGTCATTTTTAAATATTTTTCTTCCAATATTTGTTTAATAATTTTTTCACCTGGAATAGGTATCTATCAAATATTAATGTTCTAATTAAAGAATTTTAAATATTATTCAAGCAAAAATTTCTAAAAACGAAAATCCAAATGGTAAAAAAAGTACTTAAACTTAATTTTAGTTTGTCTATAAATTTTCAAATATTTGATTGTCTATGAAATATTAATAGCAAATTATTTATATATTCGCTTATCTATCTAAAGTAAAAGTAAATTGAAATTATCTAGCCTATTATTTATTAGTTATGATTGAGTAAGAACATTTCTTAAATCGTTGAAAAATTCAAGAGAAATAAAAATTTTTTTGATTTACCTTGCTAAAACCCTAAGAAATTAGTTTTTTGATAACCTGAGCAAAAAAAATACAAAATAATCTTTAAAAATTGAATGAATATTCAAAAAAGTATCTCTGAATATGCTGAAAATGAAATCTTTAAATTTGAATAATCACGTGAAAGAAAAGATCGTTCAGTATTTGATCGTTTGAAGATAATGCTTAAATTGTCGGCAAATGATGCATGAAAATTGTATTGCATTGTCAAATTATGATTTTACAATAAAACAAGTTTTTCAGCTATCGTAATCCCTCGATAGTTATACCGTGGTACAAATCTCGAATTTGTACCCACTAATTTTATTACTGAAATGTATTTACAGACCTTTCAGCTTCAAAAAAGAGGGTGGTACAATTTTGGAAGTTTTCGAATTTATACCGGTACTACAATCGAGGGTTTACGGTACGTAAAATAATTTATTTTGGTTTTGGATTGAAATTTGCAAGTTTTTTGTTTACTATTTTAAAAACTAATAGAAAACTTTAAAAAATTTTAAAATACAGAACGACTATTAATCTATTAAAAAAATTGATCAAAATTTAGGTCAATAAAGCCGTGAATTTTCATAAACGCTCACAAATGGAACATGTAAATGACCACAACAGGAAGAATATAAAGCTAAAATTTGACTATAATAAGGCTTTTTTTTGATAAAAAAAAATTTAGTTTAATTTTTTTAGTTATAAAAGTTTCTTTCATATTGGCAAAGTTTTTAATGGAAATGTGTCTTAACCCTAAACATGATATGTTGGGGTGCATAAAAAATAACTGTAATTTACCATTATAAGGATTAAAAATTCTGTCGGGTAGTTTTTGAGAAAAATGAAAAAAATCGTTTTTGATGAAATCTTAAATTATTTTTGGTTTAAAATTTGACAGAAAAAACAACATATCATGTCTAGGGTTAAACTTGCTAAATTTAAAAAAAAATAAAGGCGATTTCTACAGCAAATTTTATGAAATATGCTTTAGAAGCGCCAAGCTGCTTGCAAACCGATGTTTCGGATCTATCTCTAAAAACAATATTGCTTCCAATAGGTTTAAACAGTTTACAAAATTTTCTTCTGAATATAAACAATTGCTTTTAGAAAGGTTTCAAAACATTTCGACTAATTTTTTTTATCAATAATTAATTTAATTTTAAATATTTTTTAATAATTAGTAAATTAAGATGCTTTAAACTTTAGTTAAAAATTTTATTAAATTACTAGCTAAATCGTTGTTACAACAGAAATTTTTTATTTGATTTCAATAAGATTTTGAAAAATAAAAATTTTCATTTTTCAAGTGTTATTTTTTTACCTTGTGAAAAAATTTCAAAGACTTAATTCAAAAGCAAAAAGTCATAGAGCTTTTAAAATTAATAATATGATTTAGACAGAATTTTTAAAATTTTACACAAAAAATTAAGGATTTTTTGAGTAAGTATTTTTTATTTACTATGTTTAAGTTAAAAAAAAAACATTAAGTTTATTATTTTAGTTTTCAAATTTTAATGTTCAATTGTGAAATTAAGCCTCAGAAATTTTACAGTTTATTTGAATGGAAACAGATTTTTCACGATGATAAAAATAGTTAATAGCCCTTAATTTTCTTTGTTTTTTAGTCTATGTCTCATTATAATGAATCAACAAAGCAGTTTAAAAAGAAAAAATTTTAAAGCAACTTTTAAAAAGTATTTTTACCTTGTAAAAAATCAAATTAAAATTCAACAGAAATTTTTTAATTTTTTTTTATTCTGAAAAAAAAATAAATATAAGGATTTATTGATGTTTATTAGAATTAGTATACTTTTTATTTCATTTATTCTAAACTTTGTTGAGAGCAGTTCTTTATTCAATATATTTTTGCGTAATAATTATGAAGTTGGTTCAATTAAATCGAATCTAACTGACACAGATTCAATGATTGTTATTTTAAAACAAATGCTCAATGTTACTAATCTTCCAAAAACTACCGGTTTTTCTTCTCATGAAGAAAATAAACGCGATCCAATGGGTGCTTTAATATACATGATAGTTATTATGCTAATTTTTGCCGCTTTAGTTATATTAATTTTAGTTGCTAAAGTCAAGCCTAGAAAATTGAATTTAACCGATGCTGCCGATCGAGAAAAAGCTGAATATTTATTACGTAATATGCAAGAGCACGTGGTTACTGAAAAAATTCTTGAGCAATTAAGAAATAGGGAATTTCGTTCTAAAGCGTGGGAAATATATAGATCTCAACACCAGGGAAGACGAAATTCAAAACTTGATCGTACTTTGGAAATCAAAGAGCAATCTATTATTAAAAACATTGATCAAAAATTAGAAAATATCCAAAAATCTAAAAAAGCATTAGACGAAAAAACCTTTGACGAACTTAATTTGTCATTTAGAAGTAGTTCTTTAAAATCTAAAATAGATAAGGAAAAATTAGATAAGAATAAAATTGGATTACATAAGAATTTGCGAAGACTATCACCAGATAAACCTATGGGCCTCAAAAAGATACAAAATAATGATTTAAAATCGCTTAAATCTCGCCAAACGAGAGAAAGAAAACAAAGTGAAGAAAGTAATAAAAATAATTTTTACTATACAATATCAAGCACTTCACTGGAAAGAATTCCTATAAGTTCGATAAAAAATATGATTCAACAAATCAACGAAACTCCAACTTCGAGTTCGAATGTTCATAAGATGCAAAAACAACACGAAAAGCTGAATAGTTATGTAAAGAATTCGCCAACTAAGGGACGTTTTACTATTTCTCCTGCAGTTAATAATAAGACTGATAGCGATAGAGTTAAAAGTGTATCGTTTAATAGTAGAAATAATGTAAATATTAATGACAATAGTGTTCATTTAGGTTTTTGAGTTTTTAATTTTTTTTTTAACTGTAAATAGATTGTATAAGTTTTAAAAGATTATTATTTTTTTAAAAAAATTAACTGATAGTTACGAGATTTTTTTAATAAAATTTATTGCTAAAAATATAGTTTATTATAATAATTCAAAATTTGAATTGAAAATCGTTCGAATAATAATCTGAAATGTACCATCAAATTATGTAAAATTTCGAAAAGTTTATTTTATCAAATAAGCCAAAAGACTACTAAAACTTGTTTAAAATTAGTTAAAAAATAAAATCTAAAACGGACTTAATATTTGCAAATTTTATTAGTTAGAACGGGCTTAACCCTAGACATGTTATGTTCTTTTTCATGTTATGTTATTTTAAAAGGAAAAATAATTAAAGATTTTATCAAAAATCCGGATAAAAACGATTTTTTTCATTTTTCTTAAAAACTACTCGACAGAATTTCAAAATCCTTTTAATGGTAATATTTAGTTATTATGAGAAAAATAATTATGGAAAAAAAATCTGGGGTTAGTTTGCATCCCACATAACATGTCTAGGGTTAACTAAGAATAGCTTTGAAATAATAATTTCAAAATAATTAAAATTTTAATAATGGAAATTTAGCTTTAGGTCTTAAGCATTACTTCCAAAAAAATAAAAGAGGCTAAGTTATAATTTTTAGACGCAAAATTAATTATTAATCTTTTATAAGTTCAAAAATTTTCTTTCGGCGCTTTAATTTAATTTAATTAAAGAATTTGGCTGTGCTTCTGAAAAAGTCTAAAATAGAATCTCAAAATTTAGAAATGGTTAATTTAATCTTATACAGATCTTATATTATAAAAATCTAACGATTTTTAAAATATTACATTTTGTTTTTACCGTTCAGTAGTCTCTTTTCCCCCGCAAAATTTGCCGAATCTAACGATTTTTAAAATATTACATTTTGTTTTTACCGTTCAGTAGTCTCTTTTCCCCCGCAAAATTTGCGAAGTTTTCATATTTAAGTTCATTTTAAATAAATTTTCATTTTAAATTTTAAATTCTTGTAGCTACAAGAATTTAAACCGAATTGTGCTAGCACACTATTCCAGTATAGTCTTGAAAGCCACTACCATATTTTTCAAAATCTATTTATTCTAATCATTTAAAATCCATTTCTCACTTAATGCTAAAAATTTCTCTTATAAGTTTAAAACTTATAAGATAAATTAATGTATTATTGTTTAAAAATATAATTGAACCAAATCACATTTAAAAGAATAAATCCTTTATATCTCTTAAAGGAGTAAAACAAATATCATAGCGACACTGTATAATTTTTAATTTATTCGAGTTTTTCCTTGTTTTTAAAACTATTTCAAATTTTAATTTCAAGAGAGTTAGCATATTAGTGTTCTAATGTACGCCACCTAACGAGACTTTCTGTTTTACCAATCGCTTTCGAAATAATTTTGGCGCAATTTTTTTTTTAAATTTTGATTTTAAATTTATGCATTTTTTTTCAAAATAGAATAATTAGATATTCAAAACAAATTGTCAATTAAAAAAAATTCTTTTGAACCAACTTACCATTAAACCGTCAAGTTTTTTCAAATTTGAATGTTTCTCTATTCCAGTACAGTCCAAAAATTTAAATGCGTTACAATACTTTTCATTAGAACTAAATGCAGGTTGAGTTTGCCAAAACATAAACCGTAGTAACGGTGCTATCACTTTTTAAAAGCCTCCTATTGAGCCACTAAACGATGCGTTGTGAAATAAAACGCATCGTATAAAATAAAATAAAAATAAAAAAAATAGCAAAAGTATTTTACAATTAATAGTTCAGTTCAAAAAAAATTAAAAATATTGTTCAATAGTGTACAATTTTAAAAAAGTTTGTAATTGATGTGAAAAAATTTGTGTAACACAATTTGATAAAATTCATTTAAATAAAAAACTTTGGTTAAACTTCTTATACGTTATATCTTAGTATTAGGGAAAGTATTTCTCGCTTCTTGTGATTGAAAATGTCACTTATTTGATTTAACTTTTGATTTTCACCAACACCAGATTTGGTTTGTAGTTATGTTTTGTAATTATACAGTTTGCAAAATTCAACTCTGTCAGAAAATGTTGTTACATTATCTTCGGTTTGGCTTATTTTATCAATTTCATCGACGAAACTATCAGTGACTTGTATCGATTCCAAGTAACCGAGAACCAGATTAGTAAAATAGTTGGTTTTCTATCTAGTAAACAATTCAAATTTTAAAACGTTTAGCTTTGTGTAGGAAGATTCGATGTTTAGCGCCGAAAATAATTCGGTTGATTTCTATACCATAAAGCAACACTGGTCTGATGTAAATTTTGTACAATTGGCCTTTCATATTCGGGCGTATTGTTTCCGATGTGATACCTAAGATCTTCACCTTGGCAAAGGCACCATAGGCAGCCTTTTTGCGTCTGGCAATATGAACGGTGTTTTTATCGTCATCAGAGATGTTGATTCCTAGGTATTTCATTGACTTTACTTGAATGATAGTGGAGCCATTTAAGACCAAGCCTTAGCTTTAATTAAAAAATAAAAATGGTAAGGATAAGTTCAGTCAAATTAAAGTAGTTAGACTGGAAATTTAATATTAAAAATACGGTATATGACTTTGGACACTATAAGTTTAATCAAAAATCAATCCTTAATTAGTTCCTAATATGGATATATTTTTAACTTGAAGGACTGATCGGACTCCTGAAAATTTGGCCGAATATAATTTGTACAGGTACTATAACATTCTATAATAAATCCATATCAAAAAATAACTTTTTTTATTCGCTTTCTTTGCAAGGTTTTACGGTAATTTATAGATTTAAAAGCATAATTCTTACAAAAAAACAGTTTTACTTGAATTTTGGAAGTTAAACAAAAATTTTTTTTTTCGAAATATTTAAACTCGATAACTAAATTTTGAAAAACAGAAAATCTAATGACTTTCAATTTTTTTAAAACAATTATAAATCTTATAATTTTAAATTGAATTTTGGAACCAATGTACAATGATTTTTAATGTAATTTTGTTGATGATAAATAAGGTATAAAGTCTATTCATGAAATGGATTAGGAATGAAAAGAAAACAACGACAAAATTTTATTTGAAAATTTTCAAATTTTTTTATCGAGACCTTGAATTTTAAGTACTGGAAATTGAGATAAAAGATAAAGTAATTAGTCATTAAAAAAGGTTAAATAAGCAAACCCCTTAAATTTAGTTAGAGTTAACTTAAGTTAGCTTTAATTCTGGTCTTAACTAACTTAACTTTACCTGTGATTCCTTCAATTAAATAAGTAACTATAATTTCTTTAAGGTTATTAAGGTTACTAAAAGTTACCTTAAGTTAGCCAACTTTTATTAAATATTGTAACCTCACCTTTCAATCCT
>NTPY01000635.1:2886689-2899799 GCA_002922825.1 Brachionus calyciflorus | reverse complement strand
ATTTTCTTGAGGCTAAAGTTGTCTTTTGTCGCTAATATTTTTTTTTTCAAATAGATAAAAGTAAACATTAAAAAGCAAAAATTTTGAGTAGCGATTAAATTTAGAACAATATTTTTTGTACCGTTTCTGATAAGAATTTGATATGGCAACTTTTTTTTTTAATGAAACATTTTTTTTTTCAAATTTTGAATCAGATTAGCGAAAGAACCCTTATTAAATAAAATTTAAAAAATTAAAACCAAATAAATTAATTAGAGGTAAATCTATAGTTAAGAACTAAATTTTAATTGGGTAAATCCAGAGGCCAGTTTAGTTCATTGAAATTGGGAAAATTTCTGTCAAGTTTAATTTGAAATTTTTCAAAATATTTTTGTCTAAAATTTTTATTAAAAGAAGATTGAAAATTTTTGAAAAGCACAACTTAAGTATCTTTAATAGAAATCAAAATCAACTCTTTTTATTAAAAAAAATTTTCTAAATTTTCTATATTGAAATTGGACATTAACACGACCATTTGTTTTCATAAAATTCGATTTTAGTTCGAAGGATTAGATTCAGTAAAAATCATTATATAAGGCTAATATATATTTTTTTAAATTCTTATATAATTTTTTTTGTCTATTTTGATTTAAACTTTAAAAGAAAAAAGCTTTATTAAAAAAAAAAGTTGCCAGATATAGATTATACCACTTGCTTCGTAAAAAAGGCGTGAGCGTTACTGTGATCAAAATTTAAGTCTAATTTTTACCATATTTTTGATATATTTTTCACTTTTTTCAGCAAAAAATAATGCCTTTTTTATTAATAAAAATTCAAAATCTTAGGAATTTTATTTTGAAAACGGAAACAACTTATTAACTACACAGATTGAACAAACACTTTTGGTAACGGTAACGCTCTCGCCTTTTTTTTTCGAATCAAGTGCTGCAAGTAATTTTTTTTCTACAAATTCGTCTAATACTATAAGCAACTAAAATTTCTAGCCTTTTCTAAAAATTGAAAAAAGAGAACTAAGGTCATTTTTAAATAAAAAATAATGAATAAGTAAAATAAAAGTTTCATAGCAGCACTTTAAGTCCATAAGCAGATATTACCTTTTTTCATTAAATTTGTATATTTTGGTTTAAGAAAAGATGATTGATTTGAGTCTTCTAAAATTCTAGAAGTCTCTATCCGTATTTTTAAGCTATAATTGCGAAGGAACTTATTTAAAAAAAATCATGTAATTAGATAAAGGTTTTAAAAAGAATGAAAACTCAATAATTTATTTATTTATTTATTTGAAGTAATTTTGTTCTAAAAAAAATTCTTCAAAACAAAAAAAAGGACGCTTAGTAGTTTCGATATTTATAAGCTCATTTAATTCCACCATATCATCGTGAATCGCAAAATCTATGTAATAAACATTTTTTCCAATTTTAACAATTTTTCTTCCTCAATTTAAACCATTTTGCTTGATTTTTTCCATTTTATACGATTGTATTAGTTGATTCCATCGATCTGGTGATTGTAGTACAAATGAATTGTAGAATTGAATACCTTGTTTTTTAACTAAGCGACTAATATGATCATTACAATTTACTGTATCTACTATATAGTGTAAATGATCTTGTTTAGACCATGGCTTGTTAACGTAACAATAACCGTTACACACTCCACGATACAAAATTATAATTTTGTATTTATGAGCTTTGTCTTCTAGACCAGGTGAGCAAATTAAATGGCGTATGGGTGAAAGAGGACCACTCCTTAGTTTCGGTTTAATTTTTTTATTAAGATTTATATTTTCGTCAAGTATTTCTGAGGGCTTTTCAGATGAGGTTTCTTTAATTTCTAGACTTTGGTTATTCTCATTTTGATTCGTATCTTGTGTTGAAATCACTTGTTCCGTTGATATGGATGGTGTCAAATTCATATCTACATCGTTATCTTTTTGATTTTGATTATTTACTTGATTTATTAAATCTAAAAAATTCTCTATTTGATTTGAGTCACTTGTATTAGGAAGTTGCTTACTAGGGCATGGATTAAGAAATGAGTTAATTAAAAAAGCTTTGTTGAGCTCATTTTCATTTAGAGCATTAATAAGTAATGTTTGTAATTGTTGTCTATGACTCAAATCAGACGATTTACGTGTTAATTCGAGAAGAATTAATTCTTTTAGGTGAGATAAGTTCTCAGTCAAAAAAGAATTATGTGTGTCCATTGAGTTTTGAATAGTTTGAAACATTTTAACCATTTTTTCTAGAGAAATTTCTTCTTTTGTAAAATTTTCGTATAATTTTGAAAATATTTCAAGGTTTTTAAAATATTCACAGCTATTTATACCAAATATTTTATCATAAAAATCGTCATATGATCTCAAAATTGTTCGTATACGGCTATTATTTTCAGATTTTGTAATTTTTTCCATTTTTTGAAAAAAAGAGATGAAATATTGCTAATTGAGAAATTTACTTGTGTAATATTTTTAGAAAAAATATTAATTATTTTAAGAATTTTTAACACTTTTCAAATAAAAATTTTATAATTTACAACAATAATTTAATACTAAAATTATTTCAATAAATTTCAAGTTTTATTGATTTAAGGAGAATCATCTCATTTTTTAAAGATTCTTTTTTGCTTCAGTTAAAAAATAAACATGGTGCAAGAATTTATATGTTTTTCTAGTTCTTTCTAGTGATATTTACTTTTTGGAAAGCTTTATTAAAATTGACTTTTCAAGAAAACATCAATTTTAATTAGCATAATACCCTCGATCTTTTGCACTTGGTAATATAAAATTTTGAATTTTCCAATCAGGAACAATAAAGTTTTGACATTACCATACCATAAGATTGAATCGAAAATAGCTTTTTTGCGAAATTTTCTACTAAAGAAATTTCATTAAAATTTTTTTGTTTACCTGATTAAATCTTTTTTTAAATTCGGGGTCATTAGTTATATTCTTGAGCCCGTTCCTTTGAAGAGAGAAATATATATTATAAGAAAAAAAATCACGTGATATAAAAGTTTTATAATGCTTATATACTTTTCTATAATTTCATAATTTGAAAATAAAAAAAAATCTATTTCAAAATCTATAAATAATTAAAATTACAAAAAATTTAAATAAAATTTAAACCATGTCCCAAGAACCAGAGAGACAAGAAATGAGTCAAGAAGTCCCAGAACGTATAAAACATTCTTTTTGAAAATAAAATGTAAAAAACATTAACAATCTTAATAAAAATTAGACTGTCCTGGAGTCTCGAGTGAAAAAGCTGGTAAATCAAGTGCATGTCAAGGTTGTCCTAATCAAAATATATGCGCTTCTGGACAAGCTAATCAACCAGATCCAGATATTGAACTAATTAAAGATCATTTAAAAACAGTTAAAAATAAAATTTTGATTTTGTCAGGCAAGGGTGGCGTTGGAAAAAGTACTGTATGTGGACAAATTTCATACGCATTAGCCGCTCATTATGAAAGTGAAAATAAACAAGTAAAAATTTTTTGGTAAGTCAAGTAAATTCTAAAAGTAAATAAATTTATTTTAAAGATAGGAGTTTTAGATATAGATATATGTGGTCCTAGTCTACCTCAAGTATTTGGGGTACAAGGAGAACAAGTAATTTTATTCACTTTTTTTTTTAAAATGATAATTAATAAATTTTTTTTCAAGATACATCAAAGTGGCTCAGGATGGTCTCCTATCGTAATTTTTTTTCTATTTTTAATTTGACATAAATTAAAATATAATAAATTTTAGTTTGTTGATGAAAATTTGAGTCTTATGTCAATAGGTTTTCTTCTTCCAAGTTTGGAAGATGCTGTTATTTGGAGAGGTCCAAAAAAGAATGGATTAATAAAGCAATTTTTAAGGGATGTGGACTGGGAAGAACTAGAATATTTGTTAGTTGATACACCACCAGGCACTTCAGATGAGCATCTTTCTATTGTTCAATATCTTAAACCAGCCGGTTTAACTGGTGCTATAATAGTTACAACACCTCAAGAAGTCAGTTTATTGGACGTTAGGAAAGAAATAACTTTTTGTAAAAAAGTTGGTGTTCCAATTATTGGAGTTGTTGAAAATATGTCCGGTTTCGCTTGTCCGAAATGCAAGGTAATAAAAAAGAAATTCATTTTAAGGAGTTCAGAAAACCGTCAACAGTGATTGTATCTGAAAAGTAAAATTAAAAATTTGAAAAATTTTATGAAAAATTAGGTTAAGATTACAATCACCGTTGACGGCATCTTCATAACCTATTGAACGATATTTTGATAGTTTAACGAATCTTTAAAAGGTAGAGTCTCAAATCTTTCCTCCATCAACTGGAGGAGCAGAAAAAATGTGTGAAGAAATGGATGTTAATTTTCTGGGAAGAATTCCAATAGATCCCCAAATAGGTCAATGCTGTGATGAGGGTAAATCGTTTATCAAAGAATTTCCAAATTCACCAGCTACTCAAGCATATAATGGAATTATTTCTAGTAATTTTAAATTAAATTTTTCATTTTAATTTCTGAGTTTTTAACTTTGATCAATTTTTTTTTTAGGAATTCACAAGTTTGTTGCAACATCACAATAATTCTTTAAGTGAAATTTAAGAAATAAAATGTTTTAAGAATTTAAAAATCTTTCTTAATCTAATATCTAAAAATTTTCTATAATTTTTTGTAATCGAAATGGTAACATTAACGTCATTTCTCATTTGTAAGATAAATAAAACTGCTTTGATTGTGTAAGGGCCGTGGTTCTATTAAATAATCATTCAAATTCTAGGTAAACTGTAAACCGATTGCGATTTTTTCAGCTGTGCTGTCTTGGTCAGAATCTTGTTTCCCTTTCTGATTTTATGTTTAGTCGAGTATTACTTCAGATTATTTGATATATCAAACCTTAACCTATATACAGTGGTGATTCGATTCGAGGCAAAAGTTAAAAATAGTTAATTAACCAAAATTATGGATAAAAAACCGTTTTTTACGATAATTTGGTAAAATCTGGTAAAAAAAAAATCATTTTTTTTGTTTTTGTTGTTTTTTCAAAATTCATTAAAAAAATTAACCAAATTTAACCGAAAATTACGTAAGTTTTGGTTAATTTTTAACAAAAAACGTTAAAAAAGGTAAATTATGGATAATTGATTGAAAATTAAAGTAGATTATTGAAATAAGTTGACAAGTTTTTAAACAAATTTTAAGATAGTCTTAAATATCCCATGGGCGATGTTCCATAGAAGATGTTTAATGAAAGAGGTTATAACAGCTTAAGAACAAGTTTTAAACAAAAAAAATCCTCTTAAGAATCCTCCTAAAAAAATCTCTTAAGCTTGTTTTTCAAAAAACGTTTTTGCTTAAGCAAAAAAATCGTCTTTACAACCTCTAAATCATTTATTTGAAACTTTTTTTTTATCTTTTAAGATGTTTTTAAACAAAATCTTATAAAAACTGTCAGCTTATTTCAGAAATGTTGTGTATTTCACGTCCGTTCCCAAAACGCTGAACTAAGTTTATTCAATAATCAGTTTTTGCAAATAAACCGTACCATTTCTATATTTATCTATTTATTTTGTTTTTTTTTTCACTAAAAACATATTTAAGCGACTGTTTAAACAGCCTTTGTGTATAAAAACTTGGTGTTTATATTATATTTTAAATCTTTTAGGGTATTTGTTTAATTGCTTAATTGTGTATAATTTTGTTTAATTAATCTTATTTCTTCTTTTGTTTGGATCTTGATATTAAGTACAGATTTTCGCAGGAAAGTAAAGAATAAGTGATATTTACCAAAATGAATAAAAATGGAATCGTACGGCTCTAGAATATTTAGATACCTCTTTTAGAAAAAAAAATATTTTAAATAGTTTAGAAAAATCCTTTAATGATCTCTAAATTCTTTCCGATCACTTAAAATTTTTTAAAGAATCGCCTAAATATGTTTTTAAATTAGATAATTGTTCTGCATTTTGGTAAAATAGCTGAAATTTGAATAATTTTCAATCAATTATCCATAATTTACCTTTTTTAACGTTTTTTGTTAAAAATTAACCAAAATTTACGTAATTTTCGGTTAAATTTGGTTAATTTTTTTAATGAATTTTGAAAAAACAACAAAAACAAAAAAAATGAATTTTTCGAAAAAAAGTCCAAAAATTTTGGCCCTTTTTTTTTTACCAGATTTTACCAAAATTATCGTAAAAAACGGTTTTTTATCCATAATTTTGGTTAATTAACTATTTTTAACTTTTGCGATTTTACCTTTTTTTACGTAAAATATGGTAAATTATGGTTAATTTGGTAAAATCCTCGAATCGAATCACCACATCGAATCAATGAATGGTTTAAAGAGATTACAAATTCATACAAAATTTAGTTGTTTTTTTTTTAATTTTTAGTGGCCTCAGGAAAAAAAAGGATCTTCTTTTTTTTTAGTGCATTAAATGAAATAGGAATCGTTCTGAAGGTAAGGTTATGATTACTCTCTTTTAACGATTTAGTTTGAGTATCCTTGACGGTATGCTATGGGGTTTTATAATTCTGAAAAATCAAATGGCCGAGGTATTTTTTATAGAAAATTAAAAAGATAGAAGAACATTAATTATCTTCTATCGACAAAGAAAATTTTCAAAAAAGGTTTGATTGCTTAGTTCTTCTTTAGAAGTACCGTAATCACTTGATAGTTATACCATGGTACAAAACTAGGGTTTCAGATTTGTACCCATTGATTTTATTACTTAAATGTATTCATAGACCTTTCGGCTTCAAAAAATGGGGGTGGTACAATTTTTAAAAATTTCGATTTTATACCGGTACTACTATCGAGTGATTACGGTAGGTTATTTTACAAAAGGGAAAAAAATAATTGGGGAAAATTACGATCGGGAATTTTAAAGTTATAAATCAATCCTATTTTAACTCGAAAATATAATACACTAAAAATAATATCTAAGAAAATAATTCAGAAAAAATGATTATATGAAAAAAATCGATTTTTTTCATATGATTCAAAAATAACTAGGGTAAATTAAGAAAAAAAACTATTTAAATTTTTTCTAATTTTTCGTCATATTTACTTTCTTTTTTTTTTCTGTTTACATAAGAAAACAAATAAGATTCTTTTTTTCTTAAATAATAAAATTTTCTTATTGGCATTTTACATAAACATTTATTTCTTTCTCTAGAGAAAAAAACTATGGTGATAACAAGTAAATTTTATATTGACTTGGATATTATTTGATGAATCTTTTTATAAAAATTTAAATAATAATCTCATAAAGTGTTTTATCATGTCTTTAAATGAATTAAATTATGTTAGTTAAAAAAAAGGTGATATTTAGTAGAATTAAGACTAACATTTTCCAAGATTAAAAAATCAAAATATATCTATTTTTGTTTTTTTGTTACCCAGAGGAAGATTTTTTTAAAAATTTTAATTCTTTAATTGAAGCTTATCCTTTGAAGCGATTTTTTTATAAGGATCATTATTTATAATTCTCGAAGTTCATGACTGTTCACTTTTGAAAAATGGAATAGGTAATTTCAATCAAACCAACATCTTTTTTTATTTTTTTTGTATGTAAGTTTGTCAATTTTCATTTCTATCAATTTATTTAAATTTTTAAAGTAGTGTCCCTGATTTGGTTCTCGAATATTTTGAGGATATAAATAAAATGGGACAAAATGAAAATATTTTTTTTTCTCTTTTTCAATTCTTTAATTGAAATCTATTTGGCAACTTTTATTTTCTATTTTAAATTTCAAAAATTTTTAATTGCGTAATTAATTTTTTTTTACAATTCACTTTAATGTTAAATTTTAAAACTGAACTACGCAATTCGTTTACAAAATTTAAAATAGAAAATAAAAGTTTCCATTTGAATATTTGTATTTTTGGACAAGATTTAATTAGAATCGGGTAAAAAATACATTTATCCTTTTCTATTAGAATAATAATTCTAATTCCAAATATTTTTGGGTCTATTGGAGTATGTGACCAAATTAATTTTTAGGATTTAGTGACCAACGCTGGTCACGAAATAAGTGGCTAAGAAATACATGACCAACTTTGGCCACATAAAATTTTTTTGGTGACCAAATTTTTTTTTCTGGTCACGTAAATATTTTTTTGGTCTCAGAAAATTTTGAAGTTTGATTCTGAATTGGACAAAATTAATGCTTAATTTAAACGTATCAGCTGATTCAAGATACAAAAAAATAAATAATAAATAATCAAATTAACAGTCAACTAAGCAATTTAGCTCTGTCTGATGTCAAATACAGATCTTTAGTATTTGAAAAAAGGCTTTAGAACAGCCGCAAAGTTCTACAGAAACTATTGAAAAAGTAAAAAAGGTTTTAAGTAATAAACGTAATCCAGTAGAATGTTCGGTTTGCGGTAAATATTTTGAAGAAAAAGGACTTAAAACTCATATGACTAGAATCCATAAATAGAAAATTAATTTTTTTTCTGGTCACATATTTTAATAAAAATTAAAATAAAAAAATTTTTGGTCATATATTTCTTGGTCACTTATTTTGTGACCAGCGTTGGTCGCTAATTCCTAAAAATTACCGTAAACGCTTGCTCATAATTACATGTAATACTTACGGTTGTTTGGGTATAATTGCATGCAATTCTAACCGCATATAGGGCATTTTTTTACTAGTTATAGTTACATGTAACTATACGGCGATGTTTGGGTATAATTGCGCAACAATAGCCAAAAGCATTATAAAAATTTGTTTTTTATTAGATTTATTAATTTTTAATGCATTTCTCCCGATTCAAATTTGTACCCGTACCTGTAGCTTACCCGAACCCGTACCAGTACCGTACCCTACACGTAGAAAACAGAACCGAAATTAAAAAAAAAATTTTTTCAAGTTCGTTAGTCGCATTTTTTTTTGAAATAATTTTTTTTTTTTAATTTTTATCAAAATATAGCTGCAAAAAGTCTGAAACAGTGCAAAATAAATTGCATGAATTGAAATGACGAATTGAAATTTACTGTACAGAGCCTTCTTTCTCACAGAAGTGTTTACCTTGGCATAAATATTTTCTTCTCTTTTTCCTAACTGCTTGTAAAAAGGATTCCTCTATGAGTATCTCTTTCTCGAATACAGTCCCTTTCTCAAAACTTCTACCGTATTTCCTGAAATACAAAATCGAGCCGATATCTTTTGAATACTGTCTTTTTGAATATTTCTTGGTTTTTAAAAATGACTTAAATAAAAGGAAAAAGAGTTTTTATTTGAATCTTTTACAGAAAAAATTAATTTTGTCGATAATTTAATAGTTTTGTTTTAAAATTAATATAAGTTTTATAAGTGAAATATTTTAAATTACAAGGTTCTTATTTACTTGAAAAAAAAAAGAAAAACGAAATAAGCGAAAACTTTTAACTTGCCTGTAAATTCAAAATCTCGTTTAGATTCTTAAATAAAAAATATTTAAATTAATCATTTGTGACTCAGTTTCTAGCGTTAGTTAATTCTCTGATAATTTTTTGGATAATTTAAGAAGACTCTACAAGAGCTTTTTCCTTAAAATTAGAAGATAAAGCTTTTTTTTGCCTTTCTTGACAGAGTAAACGAGACATTTTTATATTTATAAAGAATATTTTAATAGTGATTTTTTAATATTTCTATGAGACATTCAGTTTTTTTTGGACAAAAGTTATTTTTTTTATCTAATTTTATTTTATAATTTCAGTTATAATTACTCTAATTATACCTATTAAAAAATGACCCTCTATGCGGTTATAGTTACATGTAACTATACGGCGATGTTTGGTTATAGTTGCGCAATTATGAACAAGCGTTTACGGTAATTCGGTCACGTATTAAGTGACCACTTTGTCACATACTACAATAGACCCATATTTTTAAATCTATATTTGATAATTCTACTTATCATATATTTTATTACTAAAAAAATATCTTGTGTTAAATAAGAATTAAAAAAGTAAGATTGAAATTTTTTCAAATTAAAACAACCATATTTTTAATATATTCTTGAACTTTTATTAACTTTTAAATAATTCTTTTTCGAAAAATAAAAGAAAATAACTATGGGACACAATCATGCTTCATTTTTAATGTACACCCGAGTGTATGTTTTTAAAAAATTTAGGGGTGTATGTTTTAAAGGGAGCCTGGGATATTAAAAAAAATTAATTTACATGATAAAGTATTAGAGGAATTCTGTTCATCATTTTTTTGGGGATATTAACAAAATGGGATATAATTATGACGGAGCATAATCGGTCAATGACTGTATACTTCTTTCTTTAAGTTGACAAACTTATAAGATCTTTAAAACAATACGGCGAAAATCCAATTACGTTTTTAAAAATTCTGTTGACAGAAAAAATGTATTAACAAATGCATTTAAGCTTGTTATTTCAATTAATGTTAAACTAAATTCAAAAAATTCCAATGACAGAATACAGCTAAGAAATCGAATAAGTGGTTTTTCGAATTTTACTGTTAATTTAGAATATTGTGTAATTTAAACTAAAACCATTCTGAAATAGACAAAAAGAAGCAAAAACTTTCTTTGTGTTCTCTCGTTTTAAAAGATTACAATACTGGTCGTAAACGTTCATTTTTGGAGAATTGGAAAATCTTTTTTAGCCAAAAAAAGTTGGCTGTCACGTTTATTTTTCCGAATTAATTTAATGAATTATTAATCAAAAATATAATGTTGACCTTCTCTAAAAATAAACTGTCGCTTTTACAAATCTTTTTAGACGATTTTTCTTTTCACTCAATAGTCCAAATCTAAAAGTGCACCAGAATTCTTAAATTCGATTAGCGAAGTTACAATATTAGTCATACTCTTCAAAAAAATTCTATGAAGACTGAAACAGCTTTAAACCTTTCTTAATTACTAAAAAAACATCTCACGTTATTAAAAAAAGATAAGATTTAATAGGCAATCTGGCCTTTTAATTTGGTTTTTGGTATAGCGCCCCAAATCATAAAAAGTAGTTACTGAGCTATAATTTTTTATTATTTTTGAATTTTAACCTCAAATAATAAACATTTTAAAAAAAAATGGTACTCTAAAGTTGTAGAGAAGATCATTTGCTTTAATTTAAAAATATAATTAATTGAGAAAGATGAAGTCAGAGGAATGAAGTTAGACTCGAAATTTATAAGGAGAACTACAGTTTATTATTTGGGGCACTATAAATAATTCAAAATATTTATTAAATTAATTCAGAAGAATTTTTAAACGTGACAGCCAACTTTTTTTGGCTAAAAATATATTTTCTAATTCTCCAAAAATGAACGTTCGTGAACGTTCATTTAAGGAACGTTCTAAACATTAAAAGTTAATTAGCATATGCTAATTAACTTTTAATGTGCATCTTAGCGTAAAGGACCTGAAGAAAATGCATAAAAAGTCTCTTTTTAATCTTCATTTATAATTTCAAACTCATAAGGTTCAATATTTAAATTGCCAATTAATTAACACATGGGAGATAGCACATGCAATTATTCTCAAATCATAAATTTTAATGCATGTCAAAATCTAATCTCATTTGATGTAAATAATACTTATTCCATTTCAAGTTTTAGTTCATCAACAAAATAAGAAAATCGTGTCGTAATTAAGTTTTACTAATCTTATTATTTAAAAATTGTAACATGTGAAAAAATCTAACTGCCATTCAAATACATGGATGCAACTGTGCTATCAAAAATCAAAGAAAATGCAATATACATAAATAAAAATAATTAAACGATTTTGAAATCTTTTTGAAGACTTGCAATGTTAATTTTTTGACGAGTAATTAATAATACCTTTTCTTTACAAATTATACCAAAATACTTCTCTTTGTATTCTATGAGTTCTTTATCCCTTATCTTACTTTAATGATTTATATTTCAAGCTATTATCATCAACGACATAAAATCATATTTTGGTCACTCTTAATCTAAAAGACTAAAGGAATATTTGTGCTATATCTAAAGTCACTTTGAATAAATACTAAAAATACTAAAGCCATAAAAATCCAAATTTTTTGAAATTAAGTTGACTTTAGGATTTTCCGTAAAAAGAATACACTTTACTCTAACAGGTAATTAATTAAAAAAATTTTAATTTTCTTTTTTTATTTGGTCTTCGAAAATAAATAAAACTGAGGCTCTAGTATAAGTTAAATTTGTTTTTCAAAATTGCAAGTTATCGGAGAAGCTATGGTCATTTTAAATTTGATATTGCAATTACTGCAAAAGTGTAAAATAGCGACTGATTAAAAAAAATTTATTATTTTCACACTGAATTTATAATTAGATAACACTTTAATTGACAAAAGATACGCAAAAAATTATAAGTAGGAGGAGAAATTAAATAGTGAAAAAAAGCTATGTTGCCGTAAACGTTCGCTGTTCTTAAATAAATAATTTATCTTTGAAGATAAAAAGAAATAAACAAATATTCTACTTTTTTTGTTATCTGGTGGTTATATTTGTTTAGCAAAAAGATTTTGTTAGCATTAATCTATAAATTTAAGAGACAAAGATTCTCATCACTTTAAGACCGAATTCGAACATTTTGTGAATATTCTTTTCTTATACTTTTTGCATTAATAACTCTGTATAAAGATCTTTATATGTTTTGATTAAAAAGACAAGTAAAACTTTTGACCAATTTTTTTCAATAAAGATTGATGCTGATTAATTTGTAACGTGACGTCATATGGCGAATACACTGATTGTAATATAAATCTAACGTCAACCGTAACCTTAACCATAGCTCAAACATCTTAAAATTGAAAATTAAGTCTAATTAACATCATAATCTTTAATTAGTTCACTAATAATACTATTTAAATTTCAACTTTTAGTATCGCTACTGAAAAAGATGTATTAGTCTATAGTATTTATTTTTAATTTTTACTTCACCTCATAGGCGACTAAGAGAACAAAAAAAAGTTAAAAGTAAAATAAAAAGAAGCATTCTTTAAATAATTAAAGTTGCTGATTTATTCATCACATCCTATATATCCATATAAAATTTTTTTGTCATTTTACTTTTTCTTTTTTTCTTATCAACAAAAATCGCTCTGCGAACCACAAAAAAGTAGTTTTTCCAACATAAAAATGTTC
>NTPY01000635.1:2822543-2867296 GCA_002922825.1 Brachionus calyciflorus | reverse complement strand
TCGTTTTAGTGGCAAAGATTTAATAAAACATGAATATTTAGATTTTACATAAAATGTAGAACCATTCTCCTTATTAAAACATTTTCTAAAATTTAATTAATAGAACTTTATTTTTAGTTGTTATTGAATAAAGTCCTCTTTTTAAAGGCGATAAAAAAAGTACCGAATGATGAATAAATTCATGTTTTAGAGAGATCGTAGATTAATTTATAAAAGAAAGTTCTCTTAACTATGTGATTCTAGAAAATAATTGTTAACAAAACCCGTGCAAAATTAACATTTTAAAACCTAAAACTAGTAAAGCTCCGATTTTTTGAACATTAAATACAACAAAAGTTTTTTTAAGCAGTAAAATACTTGACCATAAAATTTTTTATTTTTATGATCTATTTTTTTACTAGGAAATTTTTATAAATAAAACAGGTGATCACCGTGATTCTGAATTTTACATCATGATTTTTTCAAGTAAAATTACTTACCACGTGATCTTATATTTGACGAGCCCCAAATTTTGTCTGAAAATAATCGGTTAGCTTCATTTTTATTTTGGCAGGAATCTCAAGATTTTTTTTCATTTCTTCCTAATGATTTAAAAACATTTTTTAAAAGGCTTTTATTTTTTTATTTTCGTTTGGAATTTTTGTATAAATATTGATCAAAAAAATCAATCAATTTTCCATTTTAAGATTAGAATCGATAAAAAAGTCTGACATAAGTGTGAAAATTTTCCAAAATAAATGCCTTTTTATTACGAGTTAATAGTGAAGTACGAGTTAGCCGTAATTTTTATCATTGAAAGGATAGGCTTACCAACAAATGATCTAAGAAAGTACGAGTTAAGCATAATTTCTGAGTTATCCGAGTACGAGTTAAGTTTAAAACACTGTAATCAGTATCAAACTCGTACCCTGGACTTAGATTTTGATCGCACCACTAAAATGTCTCTTTTCCCCCGCAAAATTTGCGGGGCTTTCATATATGCAGCCGTTTTAAGATAAAATTGTAAACTTCAAAGTAAAACAATTAAATTCAATGTTGCCGTTTTTGACTTTCCCTAGTTTTAAATTCTTATAGTTTTTTTTTTTCAAATAAATCCACCCTTACTCTGGTCAGAATACCAATTAGTCAGATTTTAGTTTGGATTTTTTGTTTATGAAGATAAATGGAAAATTAATTAAAGCTTAAAAAAGAATGGCTTTCTAGTGCGAAATTTATCTATACTTACTTAATAAAGAACTTAAGTAAGTAAGGTTAAGAATTACTTAACTAATTTATTAACTGCTAAGGAAATGTTTCTTTAATAAAAAAAGATAAATTAGTAAATTAATTAAATTTAGTCAGAGTTACCTTAAGTTAGCTTTCAATAAATGACTTTAGCTAACTTAACTGTAATTTCTTTAATTAAGTAAGTAAAAACTCTTTAAGGTTACTAATAGTTACCTTATGTTAACTAACTTATAATTAATAGTTTAACCTCACCTTCCAATCCTAAGAAAATCCCCTTTTTATATATTATATAGATTTATCAGTCTTTATACTAAAAAATTAATAAAGAGATTAATTTAAAAATATTTTATTATTCCAAAAAAGCAAGTTTAAATTAAAATAATAAAAAAAACATAAATCGATGACTAAAATATTGCTAAATATTTATTCATAATAAAATATAATAGCTTCGTCGAATATTTTTTTTCATAGCTATCAAATAAAAAGGTGGCTAAGTAAGGTCGATGACTATTTACAATTATGTAATTTCTTTAAAAAAAATTTATCTTTTTTAATGGTAAAATTTAGACAAAATTTTTTTTGGAAAAAAAGTTAATTTTAATTTTTAAAAAAAAATTTTTTCAATCAAACAAAACTTTCTGGTTTTTGCGCTTTTATTAATAAAAATCAATGAATATTAAATTTATCTTCTAAACGACGAATTAAAATTGTTTGCCGGTGATGTATTAGATGGTATTTTTTCAAAGGTAGCATAAGCTCTTTTTAAACACTCAGTTATTTCTGAATAAAATGCTATTTGTTGTTGTAAAAATGTTTTCATATATTGATTAAAATCATCTACTTTGTCTTTATTGAATAAATTCATTTCAGCAAATGTTACATGACTAATTATCTCTCGTCTCGGTGCTATTTCCATCAAACTTCTGCCTTCTAATTTTTCTGGCCTATTTTGGAATTCTTCATATGTTTGAATTGATTGTTTTTCAAATTGTACGATGTCTGGCATTTGTTGAATTATTCCTCTGTATAATTGAAAACGGTCTAGTAGGGGACCAATGTCTGTTTTTGGTTGTTCGCCAAACATATTTCCAATTTGAGTGTATGTATTTCCGGTCGTGATTAAAGCATCAGTTAATTCATGATTATTTGAGGCGTCTAGTGATTCGTTATTTAACGCAATACCCAAGTCATCGAATCTTTTTCCTAAGCCTACGTATTCTTTTCTCAACATTGAGTTATTAATACCTGCTATTTTGTCTAGAGAAGAAACTACGTTTTTAACAGAATTGTCTAAATTCACACAAGCTTTTGAAAATTTATCGACTTTTTCTTTAATTCCGTTTGGACTGTCGACACTCTCACCAGGAACTGTGAGAGTACAAAACCATTGTGCTGCACGATATTCATCTTTCTCTGCTTTTCGTTTGCCTGCTTTCCATTTTGAACTAGCTTCGTCGCACTGTAAAAAATGTACAAATACTTCACTTTGGCCAACAACTGGATGACTAGCCATTCTATTTAACCATAATTCTAATTGAGCTTTGCGTTTAGCAATAAATTCGTCTTCAAAATTGCCAGTCACTGCTTTGCCTGGTAATGGTGGAATGCAAATATTTGGATATTTTTCAACAAGACGCTCGTGTAGCCAATCAAAATGATTGTATCTACGTCTTACTTTTTGAGGAAATATCTTTTGTTAGATATTTAAAAAATTAATGAATTTTTTTTTGCTAAAAAATTGTAAACAAAAAAACTTACTTTTGCTTGAATTTCATAAGAGGTAAATTTTTTGACACCATGATACTTTTTATCTGAGTGATAGCCTAAGATTTGAATTTGATATGGTGGTGATACTCGCTTCCAAACTGATTGCCGCATTTCATTTAACTTTAATAGAATTTTACATGAATTGGAAATTTTATTAAAATTTGTTTTTTTGTTTAAGCTCTTAAAAAGGATACGAAATTTTTCGTTGATAGACAACAAATTGAAATAAGATTTATTTTTATCTTGCATATGATATATTTGTCTTAAGAATCTAATTAAACTTGTTCTAAATATAAAGCAACGGCTAAAACCGAAAATTTTCAGTCGAAAAACTTAGTGGTAATTAGAATCTGCATACCCGCTGTAAATCCACAATTCTGAATATATTAATTACTTAAAAAGTTGCAATACTTTAAAACTATTTCAAAAAAAAATTTTTCATTTTTTTTCAAAGGTTTGCTTGAATTAAACCTCTGAATTGAATAAATATCTTACACTGTACAATTATTTTACAGAATTTCAATCCGTAAACTCAAACTTTTATTTTAAACATAACTAACAGGAATGTCCAAAACTTTGGTTTGAATAAAAAATATGTTCCCATTAACCAAAATTTACAAAAATCGACTCAAATGTTGCTAAGACTGTTTTAATTAAATTCGTAAAAAATCCAGATGTTCGGAATTTTTTTATGGAAGATATGGTCGGCAATTAAGCGGTTACTAAAAGTGTAAATTTTCCCCGAAGATTTTTACCAAAATATATTATGTTTAATAGTTTATTTTAAAGATTAGAAAAACTGATTAAAATGAACATTTGATCATTTCTTTATTACGTTTATTTCAAAAAATATTTTAGTTAAACGATCAAAATTCAAACAAACTTTTTTAAAATTCAAACAAAATAGATGTTGTAAAAGCGAAAGCATCATAAATCTTTAGGATACTTAGATTTAGGAATTTCAAAAAACAAACCACACCACGTTGTTTAGCATGAAAAGTAAGTATAGGAAAGTGCCAAAATTAGAAGTCATAAATCATCCTCAAGACCAGCTCTATTGCCTCGAATTTAAGGCTTTTTTGAAGACCTAATGCAGAAAATAATAAAAAAACAAGCTATCAAGTTTTTTTAATTGAAAAATGAGTTCAAGGAATAAAGTTACCCAAATGTTGTGATTTTCATGAAAATGTGTTATACCATTCAGGAAATAATAGAAAAAACAGGTTTTTATGGGTTGGCTGACTTTGGCTTTTATGTTTACCTATAAAGTTATTTCCAGATTATATAAGTGTGGTATCAATTTATAGGAAATTAAATTTAAAAAAAAGTAATCCGAATTAATTTTTTGATTCGATTCTTCTCAAAATCTTAAAAAATTTTTGGTTTTTCAAAAAAAAAAGGTTTGTAAAAAATGAAGCTACAGCTAATTCGGATGTTCAAAAAAGTTGCTTAGTCATCATTGATAAATGCAGTAAGCTCATAAAAAGCTTTCAGATTCTATCAAAGTAAATACAATTCGACGAATTTTTGGTTGAAATTTTCAATTTAGAAAAAATTTGTAGCTTTATTTTTATTTATTATCAATTTAAAAAATAATAAAATCTTTTATTGCAGATAACTTTTTTTTGAAAAAAGATTTCAAAAAACTGTTTGAATAACTTTTTTCAAAATTAGATTTCCTATTAATTGACAACATTTGAGTAAATTTATTCCCTGAACTCATTTTTCAAAAAAAAATTTGAAACATACATTTAGATATATTTTAGCTCTATGAAAAAAATATTTCCGAAAAACAATTTAACCTTCCTGACCAAAATAGACAAAAAAAACTTAAAAACCGCCATATTTACTTAAGAAAAATTATTATCTTTAGTAAAACAGGAAACCACGATATTATATATTAATTTTTGTAAATTTTGGTTTAAAGGAACATATTTTTATTCAGACCAAAGTTTTGAACATTCTTTTTTGAGCATCCGTTATAACTAAAAGCTCAAAAATTTAATAGCTCAAAATAAAAAAAAAATAATATTTTTTATATGTACAAGGGTACCGTCAAAAATTTTGAGATCGAATTTCCTAATTAAAAAATCAAGTTTTGAAAATCTCTTAAATTAGCTGTTGCTTTATGATAAATTTTAAAAAAGCGATCCCATAATATCAAAAATAAATCAAATTTTAGAACGAAGTAAATCCGTAATTCTTGGGAAAAAATCAAATTATATTAAATTTGAAACTTACGACTATTGATGAAAATTTGTCACTGTCCAAAACTTTTTTAACAGGACCATGTAATAAAAATACTTCTAAACCATACGAATTTTTTTGTCTAATTAATTTAGAAAAAAAATAAATATTTTTTTTAACCGTAGAACTGTTATAAAACGATTCTTACTTAACTTTAATGGTCCCTGTTGAGTTACCAGGATTAACAATACCAGAGCTTACACTTGATCTGCTTTGATTATTATTATTATTAGCATAAAAATTGCTACTATTATTCATTCCAGTTGTAGCACTTGTATTTACAGATGGTTCTTCATCACTATCAAACGAATCATCATCATAACTTTGATTGTTTCCCTTACTACTTGGTATATTATAGTTTTGACTATTTTGGTTATAGTTAGATGAATTACTAGTTGAATTAAAAGTCTTAAAATTAAAAAAAAAGAATTAAATCGTAATAGAATTATCTTTAATAGTCTTTTATAGCAAATTTTTTTAAGCAATTAGATTAAAATAGAGCAAATGAGAAAGGATCTTATAAATTACCGGATTTAAGTCATTCGAAAGTAAATTATTATTTAAATTCGTATTTGAAGTACTAGAAGAAGTATTAGCAGGATTTTCTGTTAGAAAAGAATTCCAGTCGATTGCGGTATCGGCTAAAAGTGAATTTTGTGCCAAATTAGTATTGACAGGAGAAGTAAAAGAGTCGAATTCTTCGGTGTTTTGCTTTTAAAAGTAAATTTAAAATAAAAAGTTAAGAAAAATTAACCTGGGTATTATATTGGTTAACATAAGAATTTTGATTTACGTAGCTAGACCCAGGTGCTGGTATATTCCAAGATGGAGCATTTTGTCCAAAACCATAAGTTGATTCACTAGGTGGTGGCGGAATGTCATCATCACTCTATTAATTTTTTGTTCAGAAATTAGAAATAATATTTAATTAAAATTTAATTGAAAATTGGTCAAAAAGTGAGAAAAAGTATAAGATCGTCAAAACTTATTTTTTTGTTTTTTTGATGATGTTTGGGAAAATTTGGAAATCTTCAAGATTTAAAGAAATTCACTCAATTTATCAAATATTCTCGAAAATTCGAAAAGATTTAAAAAAAATTTTTTCTAAAAAATTCGGAAAAATTATTGTTCTTGAAGAATTTAATAATTATATTTTATTAGACATGTGTTTAATTCTGAACAGCTCTTTGATTAAAACAACTCAATAAAACTATTAAATAGAAATTAAAATATTTTATCGGATCCTAAGACACGTTTTTTTTATCATTAGATTTATTCGGATTCGATCATAATGACACAAACCTTTTTCAAATAAAAAATTTAAGTAACTCTGCAAATTATAAATTTTAGCCAGAAAACTAATCTCCTTTTTTGACCGAATTTCAATAGAGACATTTTTATAGTTAAAGCTTTACATCATTTATACTTTCAACGTATGTTGTAGGAACTATTCCTTGTTGACCATTTCTATTTTGACATTGCATCCAACCATCGAAAACACTCTAGAAAAAAGTCAGAAATAAATCTCTATTTTTTTTTAATTTAAAATTTTTGATGAATCATCATACTGGGTTAATGACAGTGAGTTCTTCACCAACATAAGTAGTCAATTCATTTGAGTCTTCGGCTTTAAATTCGTATAAAACACGAACCTATTTGTATAGTAAAATAAACAAATTAAATGATTTTTAACGAGTATCCAAAATCTTAATTTTTTTTTTACTTTTTTCATCTCAGGTCTCTATAAAATATTATAAAAAAAATATGATTAAATTATTCTGTAATTCAATTAGAGAATTTTTTATTCTATATTTTTGGCAACAAAAAATATTAGAGAGGCTGATAACAAAAAGAAAAAATATTGTAAACTATACTGATAATTTTATGATGTAACCTAAAGGTTATAAACGAATAATAAGTCCCAAAATATCAAATTAATAGTCATTAAAGAAAAAGATTTATAATTTTATTTTTGTTGAAAAATTAAATTTCTTAGCTTTCTTTTTTGTTAGCTGTATGTATTGAATAGAAGTTTTTTTTTTCCTAAGTAGACGTTTTGCTTCTTATTTTTTTTAATGTTAAAATAAAGTAACATTTTCGTTTGAAAAAATTAAAAAAAATTTTCATCTAAATTACATCATAATTTATTTCTGAGTAAAAATAAATAAAAAAAAAACATTTTTTTTTGTTTAAGCGAACTTAAACTAAAATCACGAGAATTTAAACAATTTGAGATAAATTGTTATTTTTGTGACGAAAATTCAACAACAACAAAAAATTACTAAAAAATTCAATGCTAGCCGAATAGGCTTACATAATAATTTTTGACATAAAAAAATCATTAAAATTTGAAGGTAAAATTATTAATTAGGTAAAGATAGCTGAATTTAAGAAAACAAAAATTTCCTTTTACTTTAATAAAAAAAAAATTATAAATTTTTATTATAATTTAAATTTCTGTTTTCTAGAGCTCTAAAAGAAAAAGCGACATTTCTTACTCATTTTACTAAAATCTGATTCTAATTTTTAACTCCTACGTTTTGCTTTTTTTAATACAAATCGTGGGTTAAAATTTCCAAATTATATTTAATTTAATAAAATATTTTTCAAAAACTCTTAAGAGCTCCTTTAAGTTTTTTTTTTCGTAATAAAACTTTGAAATTCTTCTCTTGGAGGATCGAATAACTCATTTAAAAATCTATTCAAAAAGTCTTAATTTCAATTGATTGACTTTTTAATTACAAATAAAGAAATACCGTAATCCTTGCAAACTACTCCAAGAGTTAGGCTTAAATTTTGAGTTAATTCTATATGATTTTTTTTTAGCAGAAATGTAAAATTTAACATTTAATCTAAACCCTTTCGGGTCTAGTCGGTTACCTATTAAGTGAACAAATCTTGTTCTCGGGTTTGGTGAAAAATTTGTTCACTTAAACTAAAGCTTGTTAACCAATTCTAAAGATTGTTCACATAATATAAATCAAGTTCACCTAATCTATCGCTTGGTCATCTAATCTATCTATATTTACTTCACCTTTTAATAGTTTACCGGTACGGTACGGAAGGACGGTGGATTCCGTTCGCCATACGATACGATACGTTCGCAATACGGCTACGTCGCAAATTCAATAGATGCCGCGTTTATCACTTTTGAAAAAATTCAAAAATACGATGTTAAGACCGAAATTTTGGATTTAATTGCAATGAAAGGAGTATTTTTAAACTTAACTCAATCTTAAGATTAACTCTAATTAAAAGGGTTTAGAGTAAATGTTCGATTTGACATATCCTCTAAAAAAATTAAAAAAAATTTTAAATCGATGGTCAGTTTTTCATATAGAATTAAGTCAAAATTTAAGCTTAAATTTTGGAGCTGTATGTAAAGGTTACAGTTAAAATCCTAAACATTTCTAAGTCTGCGCTCAAAATTTTCATGAGCAAAGTTTTGATAATGCTTAAACCTCTCTGGAATAAAGAAGCAAAACATTTTTGGTGTTATTTTTCTGAATTGTTTAAGAAAAAAAAAATTTTAAATTAAAAATTAAATAGTTTTCAACCATTCACAAATTATTATTAAATAAATTTAATTATTACTTTTAATAATAGGGTGTACTTTTTTGAAAATAGATTTTAAAAATATTTTTAAAATTAGGTTTATTAGTTTTTTTAATTACCAAGTATATCAAAGTCAAGGACCATACTAATTTTAAAATTTTCAAAAGTGGTTTGAGAAAAAATTTTATTTGGATTTTATAAGAAAAAAATTTTTTTTTCAAATTTAAAATTAGGATGGTCCTTGATTTGATTTGTCAAATTTCGTGATTGTAATGAGATGTCATAGTTTTTTTTTTTTGCTTTAAGTTATATTATCTTTGTATTAGATAATTTATTTTGTATGCTCTAATGCCTAGGAATTTTGACAGCAGATAAAAATAAAAAAAATATTGATATTTAACCCTTACATAAGGAACGAATCAATAATGTAAATTAATTTAATAAAGGGCAATCGCAGAAATTAGTTGATGATTATAGAATATACGGGTCGAATTACGCATCTAACATATTTTTTATCCTTGGGGAAAAATTTTTAAATTAATACGTAGCAAAAAATAAAACACTTTAAAGTTTTAAAGTCATAAAGATAATAATTTGTAAAAAAATGAGATTATAATGCTGAAAACATATATCCAAATAAACTTGAGTCGCTAAACACAAATTTGCAAAAAAAAATTGGTAAAAAATGAATTTCATATTGATATTTTAAAAAGAAGAAAGTTTTTTAAATATTTGGGTGTTTAAAAGTTTTAAGCGGTCAAAAAAAATTCAAAACCAACTTTTAAATTTTACTATACTAAAAACATTAGTTTTAGCCGAAATCCTAATATTTTGAATTCTTGTTATAAAAACGAGTCTTTGAAAGTCTTTTTTCTATTTTAAAACTCGACTTGAGTCAAAGTCACTAAAATAATTTTGACTCAGACTTGAGTCTGAATCTTTTTTGTATCCTAATAAAGGATTCGACTCAAGTCAAGAAAAAGTGACTCGAGTCTCAGAGTCAAATTTTCGAGTCTCGAACTCTGCTTTACAGACCTTTTTTTAGTCTAATTTTTTTTTAGAACTTGCCAGCAACTTAACATTTGGCAAAATATACACAAGTTTGCATTTCATTGACATGTCAACTTCAAAATGAAAAGTCAAATTAAAAAAAAAATCAAATTTTGCAGTTTACGATTGCCATGTATTTTTGCATTTTTGCTCCCGTTTTTATCAGTTTACCAATATTCAATAAATAAAAATGCCATAAATTTTGAAAATAAAATTTTATTAAAAAATTAATTGATAAAAATATTTCTTATTAATTTTCATAAAAGAGGATAATACTTTTTTCTATGGTTAATTTAAATTACATAAAACAACAAAAAAAATGAAAATAATCTTGACTAAACGAATTAAAATTAAGACTACATACTATACCAAAAAAGTTCCAACAGAAGACGTCATCTCTACAGCTGCTTTGGTCGGTGATATTTTAGCTGCATAGGCCAGCATAAGATTAGTAAATAATTGTGAATTAATTTGATTACTACCTAATGGTAGATAAGAATAATTAAATGTTTCTAATGATTTTGCATATTCTTTGAGCGTTGCATTAAGACGTTGATTTTGTTTTGAACAAGGAAACCAAGTATATAATTGAATTTGTTGTTGATCTTTTGTAATTTTAACTTCAACTTTATAACTATTTGTTGAGCGTAGGGTGTACATATTACCATCGATTAAAATAGCATATTGATATAAATCAAAACCAGGTGACAAAGTAAATCCAAATATTTGATTACCATACGCTTTTTTCCCAATCCATATACCTTCATTATAATCTCGAAAAAATGATACTATAAATTTGCTCAAATTACTTAAGCACTTTAAAGGATTAAAAATTAAAATAGGATCCAATTCGCCAGTTCTCTTGACCATTTCGGTATCATTTTGGCACAGAGCACCCAAAGCTAATCCTGCTGAAAACGGAACATTTAACACAGGTATCGACTTAAGTATATTTATAAGCTTGTAATAATTCTCATCAGACATTGTAAAATCGTATAAAAGTAACAGCGAGTAAGTAAAAAATTTTGATTACGTTACGAAAGAATGTTCTCCTAGAGGTTTTTAATGCTCTTTTTTTTGTTTTTTTGAGCTTAAATTTCAAAATTCTTTATTTTTTCTTTCTAAAATTATTTATTACAAATCATTGAGCGAAATTATAATAATTTTTTTTTAAAGGAAAAAAAATAATTTCATGAAATTTCCTCTCTTGTTTTCTAAAAGGAATTGAATCCAATTCACTTTTTTTTTTTTATAATTTTTGCGATAAATTATAAAATTATGAATTTATTTTTTGTTTAGCTTATTTAATTAAAGCTCGATTTTCAATAGAATTTATCTCCAAGCCAATCCTTTTTGAAATTATTTTAATATGAGAATATTTATGAAAATTTTTTGAAAAATCCTAAATACAATTTAAATAGAAATTATTAAAATTAAAGTGCTCTAGCACAAATTCTTAAAATTCCAGTCTGAAATCTTTCAAAATTGTCGTTGAGCCGGTTTTTATAGTTGTAAATTTTATTTTACTCTTTTTATAAACAATTTCTTTTTTTCAAAATAGAAATGAATCACTTTATGAAATATTTTCAAATTAGTAAAAATATTACTTTTTTATTCTAGGTAAACTTTTAATCAAGAGGGTGTGCTTGAGTTAATTTTTAAACGCTTTGAAATTACTAATGCTAAAGAATCAAACAACTCTTAATAATATGTTTAAAAAAATATAATTTATTTTTGTCCCGATCTTGATTCAAAAAATGATCAAATTATTGAATCATATAATTTTTATTTAATTTATTACCGCTTACCGATCAAAAAGGCTCAAAAAGCCCAACACTCTAATAAAAATACTGTGTAGTAAAATTGACAAAAATTTAAAAAATGAAAAAAAGAAAAAAAAACTTTAAATTTTATAAAAAGATTTTCTTGTACGATTTGGTCATTTAAAATTTTATTAAATTTTTAAATACCAGAGCGTATTGCTTCTAGTTCTTTGGCTATTGATGCTATTACACATAATTAGAAATAATCTATACTTTGAATTATAAAAAAGTTTTTAACATGCAAAATGAATCCAACCCTGTTTACAATTTTTTGAACTTATATTTCTATCAAATTACACTGACTGAAAATATTTTTACTAGAAAAGCAAGGCTTTTATTTTGCGAGTAACGACCCGTTATTTTGAACTTTTTTTTAATTTATGAAATATTTGATTGGCTAATTTCAAATATTTTACAGATTTAAGTGTATTTATTTACACATAAAAATGGGAAATACTCTTTACACTCAAAATATTTACAGTGCAGCGTATGCTTTTTTTTCCCAGTCAAATTCTCTATTTTGATCTAATACAGTCTCATCAAAATCACTCACTATTTCATTTTTTCTATATATACACATCTGGTTATTAGCTCGTTTCTCGTAAAAAATTAAATGATCATTAAAATTAATGCCTTTATTCAGTTTCTTGAAAATGACTTGAAGATAAATCTCGCTATGGAATTTTAAATTTGGATAGAATTTTCTAAATAAAACTAATAAATAAACCTGTTATTTTTACTTTTTTTAAAAATTTCGGGTCTTGTCGATCTTTTGATCCTCTCCATAGCAAGTTATGTGATCAATTCGATTCTTGGTGTGCTCGATGTTGATCAAATACTTATGATTATATCATTTTTTTAAAGAGAACCTTTAATAGAAATTAAGATTTTAGCTTTTTTAATCTTTTCTGGCACAGTTTTATAATATAAAAGGAATAAAGTAAAAGTGTTTTTCTTTTACACTCAAAAGCCCGGTGGGTTTTTTCGACCCGTTTTTGTCTTTTAAAGTTATCTATGTTTGAATCCAATCTTTTCCTAGCTTATCTAAAATTAGGAAACCTTTTTAAAAAATATGAATTTGATCATTCATAAAAACTTTTTTAATAAAAAATTATACTTAAGGGACCAAGCGGGTTTTTTGAACCCAGAGTTTTATTTTAACCATTTCGATTGTAAATATTAAAAGCTTTCGATCAAATAACACTTAAAACTTGAAAATTAAAGTTTTCACTTGTATTAAAACTTAAAAAAAATAAAATAAAATTCTTTAAAATTGTAGTTTTTCCTCTATATCATCATGATCTTTGAATCCAATAAAAAATTCTGGGTATCTAGAATGAAGTAGCATTTGGAGAGGGTAAAATAACAAAAACGATTTTAAAGTTGATAATGTATAAGTTTAAGGGTTTTTTGATAAAGAAAATATGTAAAAACCGAAAATCGATCAATATTTTCTTACAAGATAAAATGAAGATGAAGCAGAATTACTGATTAGAGTTCTCAAAAAAGGTAATTACGGTTATGGGAGAATTCAAATTTTGCTACAATGATCAAAAATGAAATAATTAAGTAAAAATAAGTAAACAAATCAATAAAAAAAATTTTCCAAGCGGCGAACCCCTAAATATGTGACCAGTATTTTGATAAAAATTGAACTATTTATTTGTTTGTTTCCAAACAAGTTTATTTTTTAGATCCGTTCAATAACGTAAGTATTGAGGGGAAATTACCAAAGATAGCTCATAAAGTTTATTAATAACCTAAATAAGTGAAAATAATTTATTTCATAAAAAAATTTAGTCATGAAACTGTATAAAAGATTGAAGGGTTGAAAAAACCCGCTTGGTCCTTAAAAGTATAAAAAAAATCGCTTCTAGTGTTAAAATAGCCTTTAAGCCATGCATTCTTTTATATTTAAAAAAAAACAAAAAAAAAACCTGATAGTAAGGAAAATGTAAAATCTATGTATATTTGACTCAGTGATTCTAATGAAAATGTACTTAACGCCAATCCCAAATTTTTACGGCAACCGTAACGATAGCTTAAACATCTTAAAATTGAAATTTAAGGGTAATTGACATAGGTTACGGTAAAAAGTTAGTTTTGACGTTACATCAAAACCATTGTATTCATCATGTTAAATTCATCTGATTAAAGTCTTGTAAAACAGAAACATAAAAAGAATTCTTTTTAGATTTTTTTTTTAAAAATTTGATGTGTCAGGAAATTTTTTATTCGAGAGAAATCTTACCTAAGAGATGCTGTAAATTTTCTCAATTAGGATAGTAAATGAGCGTAAAGAAGATAATTTTTAAAATGTTTACATTTTTCTGATTAACACAGAAATTGTTTATATTATGCTGACTAAAAGTAAAACCAAAACTCTTTGCCGCTTTTTTGTAAACTTCGTTGTTGGAAAATTGACTTTTTCTCATTCAAAATTATGATTGGAGAAATTTTATGAAATTTAAAAGACGATCATTAATCAACCAAACCAATTTATAGCCTATCCAACCAGTAAAAAATCATTTACGGTTTACTTTTAACGTTTTTGTACTTTGAGTAAAACAACGTAAAATTTTAATAAAAGTTGTTTTTATTCAGATGAGTGTTTCTTTTTCAACCTCATTCCTTTAATTTCAAAACTTTTTTATGAAAAAATTTTAGCAATTAAGTGTTTTTGTTTAATAAAAGTAGTTATTTTAGGACTGATCATTGGCTTTCATTTTAATTTTAATAAAAATCTTTAATAGAAATTATTTCGCGCTTGATGACTATTCGTTTTAGTTTAATTTTTGGTTTATAGTTTATTTAAAAATATGAAGTTACACTAAAATTGATGCATACGGTAATTACCAGACTTTTAGAGAGCTTTTAGTTGCCAAAAAAATTGTTGCATGAGAAGCAAAATTTAGTGCACATGCTGGTAACGTCTGCAAAAAGTTGTGCAATTATATTTGAGCATTTAAATTAGACCCTTTTTAATGGTGTGCAAATTTGCAGAAAAAAAAAATGTTATTGCAAAATTTAAGAAATCTCTAAATTATGTTTCAAGGTTAATCAACAGGCTAGTGCCCAGCATTAATAAAGTCTAATTTAAATACTCAAATATAATTGCACAACTTTTCACATTTAATTTTTCGCAGAGCGATTTGTGTTGGTCAAAAAAATTGACCAAACTCCTTAGAATGCCCTTTAGGCCTTGTTTTCTTTTTCAGTTGAATTCAGTTTTTTTTGTTGATATTGTTCTCACCATGAAAAGTTTCCCGATTACCATCACTAAGTAACAGTCACATTAAAGTTTTTATCAATTACGGTAAACCTGAAAAATAAGAAAAGAAATAATTAAGCATTTCTTAGGTTAACTTTTTTCCATGCTTTATTTATTTCTACATTTTGAATGAAAAGCTTTTTTTAAAAATACAATTTTTTTATAAAATTAAAATTTCATCATAAAGTTATTAATTTTTATGAAAAGAAGAAAATTCAGTTTTCCAAATTTTTAACTTTATGACAAAAATCAAATTAATAAAAATGTTTTAGGGTATATCTAAGAAAACACGAAACCAGTTTCAAACATATTCAATTTTCAAAACTCCTTAAAGATTAATTCTTTTACCATTTAATTCTAAATGATAGTTTTATTTTATTTTACTTATATAAGCCCATAAATATATGTATAACTATAAGCTTTTTTCGAAAAATGTTATCAATTGAATTCATTTTTCTTTTTTTAACAAATAACGAAAGAAATTACATAATCGAAAAATTTTATTTTTAATTAAAAGACACTAATTAGATATTTAAGAGCATAAGACGAATTATAATTCGAATCGTTTTCTTGTTACTTTTAGCAAAACAAAAAATAAAATAAAGAAAGAAATAAATAAAAATACCCTTAATACTTCATGTCTTTGTACAATGCAAAAGGAAAAGATATTTAGATTCAAAGTAATCTTCATAAAATTCAACTTCTTTTCTAAATCAATAAGAAAAGTTAAAAAAAGTATGAAACAATGTATCATTCATAAGGATGAATAAAAATAGCTCTTACAAATGTTTCCAGGGAAGAATAATTTGAAAATATTGAAGTTAAAAAAGAGTTTCCTTTATAAAAAAAATAATATCTCCTTTTTTTTTTTGGAGATTATCTATTTAACAATAAAATAAATGAATGGATACAATTTCAAATATTTTCACTGAAAATAATTATTTAAAGAAAGTCCTTGAAGACACTTGAACCTTTTGTTCAAAATTTATGAGAAAGTCAACTAATTTTGATCTTTTTTAGAATTTTTGTATTTGCGAGAGGAGACGTGTTTGTGTGTTAAAAGCCTTAAAACTAAATTAAGAAAAAATTTGAATTCTACTTGCAAATCTTTTTGCGATCAAAAAAATCTTATCGTTAAAATTTGAAAAAATTTTCTCATAAATTCTATGATGTGTAAGCATTATTTTAATCCTTAAAACAAAACGCCCATGGTATACTCGTTTGTAATCCATGGTTTATTAAAATCATAGTAATATTTTAAAGACTTGAGTTGATGTAACTTTTTTATTAATTATACGTTTTAAATTTGAAAAAAATAGAATGCAGGGAGCTAGTAGAAATAATTGTAGTTACCAAATGAAAACTTGTTGTTTTTTTAATTATAATTTTAATCATAATTAGATTAAGCTTTTAATTAATAAAAAGATTTTTTTGCTGACCAATTAATATTTAGCCTATGTAATATGGTCAAATTTTACCTAATGCTAAATAAATACAGGTTCTTATTTGAGTATAAAGGATTTAGGTTGGGCTCTTTCTCAAAATAAAAAAGTACAATTTCGCTAAGATAATTTAGAATGAATTGTAGGGTTGAGTCACGAACATGTGGAAGTCATTGAACAATTCACATTTTTTATGAACCATCGAATCACAATTTCGAAAAATCGAAATCGTAAATTCTTAGGTACAATTTTTTTCATCAAAAATGACTAAAATTTTTACGAAAAAAAGATTCTTTCGAATTACAATAAAATAACAAAACAATAACAAAACTTTGTAAACCTAAATTTTAACCAAATAAAGAATAATTTACATTTTCTTAATGTCTTAAAGGGCTCCACCGGAACTTGAATTACCAACGCTATATGTATAACCCTCGGATTAGTATTGTTTTATTACAAAAAAATGAAAAATGTTGAAAATACATTAGTTGTTACCACTTAGTGTTGGAAATCGACTGGGTCGACTAGAGTCGATTCAGTTTTTCTTATTGAGTCGACTCGTTTTTTTGGATCGTCTCGAGTCGACTGTTTTAGGTATATTTTTATTTTTTTTTGAAAAATTAGAAAAATAGAAAATTTATTTTAGATCTTTCTTTATTATGAAAGTTCTACCCATTACTTTCTCACATATTTTGGTTTATTTAACCTGTTCTCTAGAAGTACTGCTGTGGTCAATTTTCATAAAAGTTCATGTAAATCATTTTCTCGTCTTTTAACTCTCGCGAATTTAATTAACTTAAATACAAATGTGTAATTTTCCGTAAAATCGTATTAATCTTTTTTCTTCCTTAATAATTTTAAAAATGTTTTCAAAGAAGAATCTTTCTTTATTGATTTATTTTTTAAATAACTCCCTTTTTCAGCAAAGGAGAATCTATTTCAACTGATAAGACCATCTAATGTTAAAAAAAAAAGAAACAAATAAATAAAAGAACAATCTCTTCCATGCTTGAAATCAAAGAAATTTTTGGCAAAAAGAAAATCACTCGTATGCAAACGTAGGTCCTTCAAATTCTCTATTATGGAATATTTCTGAACAAACTTGTTAATTTTTTGAAAAAAAAAAAGATAGTTTTCAATTTTCCAATTGGAAGAATGTTATTTTCAGGTAAATCTTAGAACATTTTTGACTTTCTTCTCCAAAATATTAAGTTGCAATGGCAGGTTTTTCAAAGTTTTTAAATCAAATTTGGTCTTAATTTAGATTTTTTTGAAATAAGCTTAATTTTATATTAAAAAAGATTTTTCAAATTTAATTAAGAAAGTATTAATAAAAAAGGTGATACACACAAAATTTGTAAGAAGATTTTCTTGATTTTTTATTAATTTCCGCACTACAAAAAAAATTGGTTGCATTATTCAAGATTTCATAAATTTCAATCATTCTAGCAACAACAACAAAAAAAAGCAAGAGAAACAAGTTTTTAATTTTGATTTTATTTGGTTTAAAAATAAAAAGGAAGTTATTAATAAATTTCAATATCTATATCACGGATGTTAAACAAAATAAACTCCAAAATGATATAGTATTAAATAATTCATTCAAATTTCTAAAATAATAAGAGAGAACTCTTAATAATTGATAAATTTTCAAAAAAAAAAAAAGGACTAAATTAAAATTTTTTTTATTCCTCCTCAAAAATTTCGATTTTTTTTATTATCATTTATTGCATGATTATTAAATATAATAAAAAAATAAAATATTGTAATAATTACAAATCATGCAAAAATTTTATCTTAAATTCCAAGCTCGGCATCGTTTTGAAGGATAATTTCAAAAAATTTTATAAGTCTCAAGACAGCAAAAAAAATCTTAAATAAATATCTTCCGGTTGAGAAAAAAAATCCATTTTTAAAGTTATTTCAAAAGCAGGGTTTATATAGTAAGAGAGACGTATTAGTCATCTGTTCGACTCAAATACCGATAATACAAAACAAAAGTCTGTCATTGTCGAAAATTTCTAATTAATTTTCACTTCAATATTTCAAAAAAAAAATTTTTTTTTAATTAAATTATTTGAGAATATTCATACCTACACGAGTTTGTAGTCTGTGTATTTTGTTTTTGTTATTTTTGTTTCAATTCGTAAAAAAAATGAGAAAAATTAATTTTTGTTATTTGTGTGTCGTAGACACACTCTACAATTCTCGTTACTTGATGTTTAACTGATTTACATTTCAATTTTGAATTCTAATATTTTTTTTTGTTCCGCTTGCAAATTATTAGAGACAGTGATTAATCAGACGAAATTTCAACTGTTTTTGATTTATATTTTCTTTTCCTTTTTTTTAGTTTTGACCGTAAGAAAAAAGGCCCGAATGAGATGTTTGAAATTTTGACATTTTAAGAGCCTAAAGTTTTTTTTTTATTTTAAAAAGCGGAAAATGATAAGAAAAATTCTAATTTTTTATCTTTTAAAAGCTTGTCTGAAACAAAAATTATAGTAGCGGAAAATTTTGACACACGCATACATAGATATATATCACTGTTCGTATGTTATCAATTTTTTTTTTCAAAACTAAAGAGAAAAATAGAGTTATCTTCTAAGACTTCTAAGAGAATCTCTATGATAGATAAGAGGACTAATAAGCCTTGCAATTTGTATTTTCAATTGTATGGGTCTAAACGATATATTTTTTTGATTGTTTTTGTTTTTTTTGTTGTTTGTTGATATTTTGTTAAATAAAAAAGAATCCCTAACAAAAAGAAAATTCCTATTTTGACAAGTATTTTCTAAATAAAATAGCTTTAAATTGATTTTAAGTTATTAATAAAATAGTTTTAATTTTTATTTTTGGAGTTTTTAAAGTATAAAATGACAGTAGGCTCAACAAACTTACACTAAAATTCCATTTTAAATCAGTTTTAATTTTCTTTTTATTATTTTTTTTCTCTCCACAATTTTAATAGAGAATTATATTTTTAAAAAGATTTTCTCTTCATTTTTTAGATTGTAAAAATATTTAAATTATTTCTACTAAATCTCTAACACCATGTCACGTATCAAATTTCGCAATTTTTTCACTTACACTTAGATACGGTTGAATTACAAGTTGGTTTTGTTATTTCAATAATAAATATTAAATGAGAAAAAATTAAGATCATATTCATTTTCTTAAAAATCATTCGGGAAAAAAGAGTCAAATTAAAATACGATGTAATATTAAAGTTAAGATAAAACACATTAATGACATACAAAATCCCATATTACCTTTTAAGATAAAGCAGCATTGAACATGCAAATCAATGTTTAAAATATGCACCAAACATTTCTGTACTATTCTCGAACAAACGGTAAACACGTACTCTAAAACAAATTATAAAAAGACTTGATTAAATTTTTGTTGGAGAATTTTTTTTGATTCATCGTTAGTTCGAGAGAAATGCAGTGCCGTAAAGTTTCAAATAAAAGAACCAACAATTTGATAGTTATTTAATAAAAAATGCTTTTATATTTAAACATCGTAAATTACAACGCGAAATTTCTTTAAGTTCCAAATAGTTTCTTATATTTAGAACTTAAAGAAATTTCTTTTAATTGGAATTCATTTTTTTTGCATTAAAAATTTTTTTGTAGCAAAAAAATTAAACTCTCTTTTATGCTGCTAGCTAGCTAGCTAAAAATAAAAGAAACTTTTTTCTCTATTCGGAGCCTTACGCTATTTTTTTAAAATATTCTTCAAAAGTTTTTAGACAATTTCTCTAAAGGATTTGCATATCAATTTTATATGCTAGAATTTTTTTATACATTAGGATAAATACATCAAGGATACATTAGGAAGCTATTTAACCATAATATTGTAAATTAATATTAATCAATTTTCGTCTTTGCTTCTATGTTAACATTTAAATTCATAAAAAAAATCATTTTAATGAAATGCTTATTAGAATCTTGGAATTTGTATTATTAACATATAAATTTCTTCGGTATAAAAAATTTTCCGCTGATTTTTGTAGCAGCAAGAAAAAGCTACAAGCCAGCTTATTTGAGCATTCAATTTTTTGAATTTGTAAAGCCAAAAAAATTACCAATAAAACCAACAAAAAATTGATGATTTTTCCTATTAAAATTTAAACATAGAAAAAATTAAAAAAGAAAATATGAGGTCTATAAAAGGCTATTTCTATATAAGACCAACTTGATTTTATTTGACTTATTTCGAAAGACGCAAAATTTGGATTAAATTGAAAAATCCGTTTGAGAAACTGATCTATATGTTTTAAATTATTCTATTTTTAAAGCCTTCAAAAACATCAAGTTGTATTATTTTAGATGGTGTTATTCTATATTTAAACAGATCTTAAAAAACCGCTCTTAAGAGCATGCAGATTGACTTTAATACATTCAAGGATATCAAATTTAATTTTCAATCAAAATTTTTTCGTATTTTTTTTTACTTTATTTTGCGCGTTTAAATGATCATTTAATCTTCTAGATCATTTTACATTGTCAAGTAGAGACCATTAAGTAGCCTCGTTTTATAAAAAATGAAAAGATAAACTTATAGTATGTTATCTGTTAATTAGCTTTCTAATTACATTTTAAAATTAGCTTCAAGTTTTTTTTAAGTTGATTTTTTTTAAAGATTTGATAGCTAATTTTTTTTTAAATTAAAAAAAAATTGATATCGATTTGTGAAGTACTAGCAACACAAAAAAAAAACAAATATTTAAATAAAAAAGTAATGTTTAATTTTTAACAAAAAAATAATTAAGTCTATTTGGATCTAAAAAAGACTCAATTACGCCATATTTAGGGTTTAAAGCTAATCATTAAAAGTAAGCAAAAATAAAAGATTGTAAATAAAATTTTCAAAGAATTGTAAAAGAGCTTAAGAAGACTTTGTGAAGCTAAAACGACTTTGTAAAGCTTTTACACTAAAGGTCACTTGCGAAAATCCAAACTTGGATTAACTTGGTTAACTAGGAAGATACAATTCTTTTTCTCAAATTAACAACAAAAATGAACAGTTACAAATTTTGACTCCTTACGTTACCTTGAACATATGCCTCTTATTTAAGGAATTAAAGTGACTTTTTAGGTATCATATACTACTTTCAAATTGTTAATATATTTAAAAAGCCTTTTCGTGCTCAAAATTTTTTATTAACTTCTAATTTTTCTTTTTAAAACTCAGAAAAAATAATACTATGCTAAGTAAATAAATTACTTAACTAAAATTATTTATTTTTTAAGGACTGTTGGATCTTTAAAGTGATAATGAAAATTTGATCTAGCTGAAAATTAAACGCGATATTTTTCATGAAAGTAAGAAATTACATAGAAAAAAATTTAAGAGAATGCGTACTTTCCATAACGACATCTTTATTTTTCAAACTAAATACAACTTGTCTCCTGAGTTATTCGTTCTTTTTAAGAGAAATTAATTTTTTTGTTGGGCAAATATTTGCAAACCTTTTATTGTTAAACAATACTGAAATGATTTATTTAGTAAAAATTAAATTTTTTTCAAGTAAACTAAATCATATCAAATAGTTAAAAGAAAATGTCAAAAATTTGAAGTTATGTTTTAATACACCAATTCATGGATCAGTTCAAGAAAATTTTAAAATTTCAGAAAATAATTAGATACGGAGTATGTTTCTACATTTTATGTAAAAGCTTAAAATTTATGATTAAACTTTGGCCACTTAAAAAGATGACCATAACACTTTAATTACTAGAATTTTTCATTAATTTGACTTTTTGAATTGAGTTTAGTTACGTAAATTTCATGCCTTATTTAATTTTTTATTTCGTTGTTAAATTTTTTTAGATTTATTTTTCATTTTAAACTTTCAAAGTTTACTACGCAATTATTAGTAAACAATCAGCGTCGATAATAATTGTTTTAAATTAAAATTACTTTATAAAATAATTCTACATAAAATGTAAACCAATGTTGAATCTTTTTTTTTAAATGAAATTGCATATAAAATTTATTATCTTTTTCAAATGTTAAATTGATGTATTGTCATGTGCGAATTGAGTCTTTACTTCAAATAGACCCTAAATTTGATTTTTATAAATTTTTATCATACGACATATGAGTATTAATGTAATTTGACTAATGCCACATGCTTATTAAAGAGACTGGTAATTGATCATAGAATTGATTTTCTTAAAGTCTTTTAAATTATTTAATTTAAGAATATTTTTAATATAATGGGATTTTTTTAGTAAATTTTTACATAAAATTGAAAGGGCGCACTTAAAAGAAATGTTTACTGAGTGTATTAATACGTCTTTTCATTCCGCTATAACGGTTTTAGACAAAATTTGTTAAGAAGACCCAAATAAATTTTTCTTTTAAAGAAGACCCAATTTATAAATCGAGTGAATATCAGTTTTAGAAATGATTTTTATCTCTTTAATTCATAAAAAAATTTTTTTGTTATTATGAGTTTTCAAGCCAGGAATTTAAAAATACTATTTTAAATTCTGATTGTCCATTTAGAACTTAAATTCTCTTAAATTTAATGCGTAAAAATTAATTCAAATTGGTTATTTAAAACAAAAGGAAAAATATTAAATTTTTTATTTTAAAATTCTATTCTAGAACATTTATCATTAGCAAAAAAAAAAAAAGAATTCCCAAGCCAAAGTTAAGGGACATCTCATTAAGAAAATAAATCTCACAAATTTAGATTTGAATTTAATTCAAATTAATATCACTACGTAATCTACATTTAATGACATTTCTAATTTAAAAACTACTTACTATTTGCTTAAATTGCATAACATTTTTGAAAAATTGTAATTTTATTATTTAATTAAAATTTTATTGAATACCATAAAAAAAAAACAAAAAAAAAACGAATATTAATAAGGTTTTTAAGTAGTTTTTTATTAGATTTAGAATTTATAATGCATGAATAAGCTATAGACAAAATTCAAAGAGGTAATACACGTTTCATCAATAGAATAAATGATTTGGAACCAACAGAGACGGTTTTATAGAACAAAAAAAAATTAGTCCATTTAGAAAAAAATCTTAGTGTATAAACAATCATAAAGAAAAGGTTAAAATATTTTACAAGCATATTTTACGCGTGTCAGCACTTGAAACTTGTTTTATTTTTTTTCACTTAGAGTATCTTTTACAAACATGAAAAAAGTCACGAAAAAAAGTAATTAAACTCAAATAAAACATTAAAATTGAAAAAATTTTAAATTCCGGTTTCGCAAAGCAAAAAAACAAATACAGTAAAAGGTCTTTAAAATTTTATTTTAAATTTCCGTAAAATAATACTTGAGATTTTATCGCCAGGAATGGAAGCATTAAAAATATCATTAAGAACCGGTTAGATCGTCTCTTTTTTTTTGTTAAATATTATTTCTATCAAACTGTGAAGATTTGCTGTTTTTGTTTAGTTTTGTTTTTATAGAAACCGAATCCTCATTACAAGTTACAAATGGCTTTTACAAGTTAGAACTGTAAAATTTCATTAATTTAAAATAATAAAATTTGTCCAACACTTTCACTCAATGGTTTCTTGTGAAATAAAATTGGACATTTTTATTAATCGATTTAAAAGCTCTAAGTGAAAATGTGTTTAAAGAATGTGAAACCCTATTTGTTTCCTATTGTATTTTTTTTATAAAGAAAAAAATTTAATCAGCTAATGCATTTCATTTTAAGTTTAATTAAAGTCTTAATTAATAAATGGAACCGGTTCATGTTTCATTAAAAAAGTAAAGACTCTCTTTTTTAAACAAAATATTAAAAAAATAACTCTCATTTATTTTTTTCATATTTTAATAAAAGATTATTTTATTAAAACCCAGGAAGAAACCTTGTAAATTGAGTGAGTTTAGATAAGTTTAATTTATTGTCCCTTAAAGCCTTAATTTAATTATTAAAAACTTCAGGCAGACACTTGAGTTTTTTTTTGTTACTGCTTAATTATGACTAAAAGTCGAGTGGCTAAATCTCGGATTTCGATTTTTTTTCTCGTTTAAAAAAAATCATTTCAAAATAAAATGAATCTTATTATTTTTTAAAAACAAAAAGACTACCTGATTAGGAGCTCATCAAATTTTTCAGACCAAAACAAGGAATTGTATTAGAAAAACAAAAAAAAAACAATTTTATTTTTCTCTAATCCTATTTTCGATATTAATTTGGATTTTGCAGCCTACTTGTCTTTGATTTTATCTTTTACTAGGAATATTATTCCAAATGAGGCGTAACTTAATATATTAAATATCCTCGTTTATGATAGGAAATTTAGCGCTTTTATATTTTGCCGTAATTTAATAGTCCTGTTTAAATGTAATGTTTTATCAAAAAAAAAATTTAATGAAATTCTAAATATAGGCAGGTGGTTTGCTAGATTAAAGACAACACAACAACAACAAAAAAACTGTAAATTAGTTTAATTTTTTTTTCATAGCAATATGAGTTTATTTTTTAAATTTTGATGAAAAATCATGCTCGACGACTAATGCCTCTACAATCTAAATTTTTAGTTTTAAATTTCTAATAGTTTTATATTTTGTCTATTTTTCAAAATTTATTAGGAATTTTAATTAGTGAACAGTGAATTTCCTACAATAAGACAATTAAAAATCTTATAGAATTTTTCTTAAACCTAACATAAAAATCATTGGTATACTTTCTCACTTAAGTATTCTGAATGTTTTCTTTTTAATTTTAATATAACAAAGAGAATACTTAAAAGCTAAATTTATATTTATGATATTCTCTAATAGAAATGTAGCCTCAACCTAAACTGTAACGGAAAATCTCAATCTCCTAAAAATAGAAAAATAAGTAAAATTGGCATTCACAAGTTAATGTTTTTTTTGGTAATGGACGACGTTAAATTTAGATTTGAGGTAACCAACAACCACTTTATGTCGACCGAATTACAAAAAAAAATTAAGTCAATAATTCGCTAAAAGTTAAGAAAAAAGAATTTAAGAATTTAATTTTATACTAATGTAACTTTTGGAATTTTCTCAATTTCAGATTGGTAAATTACAAATTATTGTAAATTAGAATATTAAACAGGAGAATATTTTTTTAGAAAATTAAAAAAAAATGTATTGAAATATTTTAAATAAACTTGCTTTTGAAAGTCAGTAATGAGATCTTCATGAGTTTAAAGTCATTTTTCCTGCAAACCTTTTTGTCAAGCTTTCCTGGTAGAATAAAAGTATTAAATCTATTAATTGAGAAGAATAATTTGATGTTTATAAAATTTTATAATAATAATTTTCTGGTTTTTTACATATGTTCCTAAAATGAAATCCTGAATACTCATGTACGTTCGTGAATATTAATGAATATTTCATGAATAAATTTAAAGAGAAATGAATATTTAATTTTTTAAAATATCAATGATCAAGATAATACGTTTAAAAAAGCTTAATATATTTTTTAACGTCGCGCTATAGGCTTTATCTTGGCTTTAGAACCCTTAAAAAATAAAATTATGTAGGTTATTCATGAATGAACCATAATAAAAAAAATTCCAAGAGCTGAGATTTTTCAACAATGTTTTTATAAGAGACTTAAATATCAAATATATTTAAAATAGTTTTAAATTTATTAAAAAATTTTTTCTTTCAAGAATTATCTTGTTAATTTGGTAAAAGTAATTGAATTTTCATGGCAAAAATAGGACAGTCATATGTTATAACAATGGGAGATTTTCAATAAATTCTTGTTAATAAGAACGTGGAATAAAATCCGATACTTATAAAACTGAAATTTTGAAGTTATTTTTTCCTGAATAGAATTCAAATAAAGTAATTTCGATTCATATCCAAAAAATTTTTTTGTTCTCTTGAGATTTATTATTATTTATTACAAATTTAGTTATCTATAAAATAGATATAGAAAACAATAAATCAATAGATAAGTGTCCTTGGTTATATATTTTTAACCGTCAAAATTCATTATAGATTTTTGTTAATATTCAATTTTAAATAATAAATCAATAACATCTGATAAGATTAAGATAAGCTTAAGAAAAACAATTGAATTTTTGTTGTTCAAGTAAATTTTAAAAATGCTCATGTGTTTTTAATTGCACCGGCATGTAATTATAGACTAAAATGTTCACCTTTTATCATTTTAACTATCTAAACATTTGTTTATATCTTTTGAGACTTAATCATTCGATTTTTTCTTTCTATTCATTCTTGTATCCCTTAGCTAATTCAAAGAATTTTTGTTTTTAATTTTTGCCAGAGTGGAACGAATAAAAATCAGATTTAAATTTTGACATTTAAGAATATTTACAAAAGCATGGTTAGTAAGTAAAACAGGTGATATTTAGCAACAAAAAGAAAACTTTTTTTTTTCGTACGCGTTACGATTCAATTCTTTTTTTATGAGTCTAACGAATGGTCCCATACAAACAGTTGTTTTTTAATTATATTTTCGGTTTTTTTTTTAAATTTATTTTTAATTACTTTTTTTTTTTTGAAAAAGTTTGTAAAATCTCAAGAGTTAACGAGTGTATTATTGAGTAGGGGATCAGTTACGCTAATGACTTAAATAATATACGACATTGACAAGAGATTAATTTCGCTCGGCTAGTGAATTTTAATAAACAACTCAATAGGATGCCAAAAATTAGATAAGCAATTATCGATAAAGCATTTCTCTTTCTGATATTAATAAAAAACAGTTGAAAAAATAACCAGAAGCATTTGAACAAGAAAGAAATTAAATTAAAATTTAGACATTTTATAAACATATCCTAGATTAGCAGTACTTAACAAAAAAAAGATCGTATTAAATACGGAAGCAATTTTTTTCGAAAAATCAACATTTATTTTTCGATAAATCACTGATCATTTCAATGGTAATCGATATAGCATAAATCAAATATTAAAAAAATATTGATTACTATTAGATTGTTTACCTAAATTTTTTTTTATTTATTTCGAAAAATAAATATTGAATGAGAGTAACCAACACTGAAAAAGAGAGAAAAAAAATACAAAATGAGAAAACAAAAACTTTCTGAAACTATTTGATATTTGTATAGTCTTTATTAGGAAATTATGGAATTTACCAACACTTTTTTTGTTGTTGTTGTTGTTGTACTATGCAAGACTTAGATTAAAAGACTATAAGAATACTTATTTACTCTTATATTTTTTGTTTTCTAATTAATAAATATTTATTAAGTTAAGGCTAACATACACACACAACTATTGAGCCTAGAGATTTGAAATACTTTTATTTTGTTTTTTGATTTTTCAAAATATCTATTGGGAAATTAGATCTAAGTGCAAGAATAAAAAAGCAAGTTTAAATAAATTGAAATAAATAAGATAGTGAATTTTTTGTTTATATCGAAGTATTTTAGGTAAATGACATTATATTTGATTATAATTAATAAAGCTCATTTTATTATTGTACAAGGCTATTCATGTTTTTGATTTTGTTGTTTTTGTTGCATTTATTTGCAAGAATTTCTATAGTTACAATTCAATGATTGTATGATTGATAATTCTAATAAAAACAAAAACCCTAAACAACAACAACAACAAAAAAGTAGATGATAAAATCTTCTTTATTAATTTTAAATAGATTTTTTCATTAATCATTAAAATTTCCTATATTGAGTCACTTAATTAATTATGAAGGAACGAGTTTCCCCGAAAATAAGATCTAATATTTCATTTATTTACAACGTATGAATAATTAATAAGGACACAAACTAGACCCTAAATACACTTTTTAAAATTAACTTTAAAAAAAATAAATTTATTTATTTTTAAGTCTAAATAATAAAAGAAAAAAAATGTTTGAATAAAACTGGTCAAGCTGAATTATTTAGAATCATCTAATATTTGAATTTCCGAGAACACTTTATTAATTTTTTTTTTGTTCAAAAGGAATGAAAACTGATGATTTCGTGACAGATATTTTTAAAAATTTAGGAAATTTTTAAATTATATATTTAAGGTAAAATTTAATTATATTCTATAAAGATCCATTTAAAAACTGAAAAACATAAGAATGTGCTTTTTGAATGGTTAGAATTATATGCCATTACATAAGCCTCCTACGACTCGCGGTAGCTTTCGTTTAATCATGTAAAAATTTAGTAAAAAATCTAGAATCATTAAAAAAATTTTAGTTGTGAAATTTTTTTGGGTGGTAAATATCTCCTTCAAAAAAAAGGCCGTACGTTTTACATTCTGTCAGATTACGCTTGACATTCAACATCACTATTTTAGTCCTAACAACAAAACTACACAATTCTGTTCAGTTCATCAATACGTGAAAAAGTTATCAGTGGTCTGATTGTTTTATGTTTTTAGCCAGGTTCGAACCAAATCACCCAATTTCCGCCTTAAGTAAACAATAAAAAAGCGACCAATTAGTTTTTAAAAACAGCCTTTGAGTAAAATGCATTCATTAGACAGATCGATTCTTTTGGAAAGTTTTAAAAACTTTTAATTCAAAATTTTATATTTTCTTATTTAAAAATTCTTTATAAAAGTTTAACAAGTAAATAAATCTAATTTCATTAAGTTGATTTTTGAAATTCTAAGGTACTCCGTTTTGTTTAAAAAATCTAAGGTCACTGTATAGTTCCAGGGATCTTAAAAGACTTCAATTTAAACATAAATTTTTTTTTAAAAAGCAGAACAATAAAATAAAATTTTCAAGTACAATTGTCTAGTATTAAATTTTTAAGATAAGTAATCGATATTTTATTTTTTGTTAAAAATCAAAAGTTTTTCAATTATTTACAGAGTTGTTCTATCATCAAGTTTCAGCATTTACCAAAACTTAAAAGATGAGATTGTAAAAAAATGTTTCTTATTTTTTAGAAAAATTTTTAAATTAAGGTTTCTTGGACTTTTTTTTTCTAAGGCTTTGAGCTCAAATAAGGAACTTTAAAAAAATTAATTTTTTAAGTTTTCCTTTTTTGTCATTTACTCATTATTCAGTTCGAACAAAAAAAAAATAGAAGGCTTCACGAAATAAATTTTTTTACTGACTCTAGAGATTTCAAATATTTAATTTTTTATTCGAGAAAATATAAAATGTAAGATAAGATCTGTCTTATTACAAATCCACTCTCGAATAATAAAATTTAATTTAAACTTTAAGAACGAGAGAGAGAGCTGAAGTTAAGTGGTTTTTAGTATAGGAGAAATGACTTAAATCATTATAGATTATCTTAATCGATGAATTATTGATTTCTGTGTTTTTTAATCCGTTTTTAATGAGGCATTTATAAATTTTTTTTTGCGAGGAAAAAATGGCATTTTTTTAAGCTTAGGTCCTGGTTATTTTATTAGAATTTTTTGTTTTCGATTCAGAAATTCAATTAAACTTGATTAAACAAGAATTTCGATCATTCTTTATTATTTTCTTATTCGAATTAATTGAATTATTTACAATATCAAATATTAAATCAAGTATTCTTGCAACTTTGTTATTTCAACTTGAAATTTGTTTTTTCTCTCTTTTTATTTTTTTCATATTTATTTAATCGTAACTCAAGTTGACTTTTGTCGTATTTTCATTATACATAATAAATTAATATTATTTAAATTAAGTGTTCACATGGTTTGATGAATTCCACACACACAAAAAAAAAATTTATCTGACGTTATTTTCGAATGGCTAAATAAGACTTAACAGAAACAAAATTTGAAAAATAATTTTTTTTTTCTGTGAAATTTTGTGTCTATTTACAAGACAATCTCCTGTTTTATTTCATATATTAGACAGGTACTAAATTCATCACGTAAAATTAGATTAATTCTTTTTTTTTAAGGCTGTTAAATCATTCGGAATGAATAAAATCGATAACTGGTGTAGAAGAGGACTTTGTAGTTTTTGACGAGCGTGACTGATTACTAGTCTCTTGAATAGTAAGATTCCTAGATTCGAGCGCAAAAATCAATATTTTCTTAAAAGTTACTTATAATTATGGACATGATATCTAATTAAATGGACCTTTATTTGAGAATTTTTTTTCCGAAAAAAAAAAATTTTATTTTTTTATTCCTTAATTGCAATTGTTTCATTTTCGATTCATTTATCTTTACTGTAGAAATCATTCATGCAAATTTTGTTTCTTCTAATTTTCATAGATTTCAATTGAAATTAATTATCTATACAAAAATAAAAAAAGAAAAAGAGAGAAAAAAAAATCGCTACTTCAAGTTCCTGATTAATTTTTGTTTGATTTTTAATTTTTATTATTATTAATATCACTCTGGTCTTTTTTACATTCCAATAGACTTAAAATTAGAAAATCATTCAGAATTCTATTCTGGGGTCTCTAGTCTGTCTCCTAATCAATATTTTTGACTTTTTAATTTTTTAGTTTCCTACGCATACTCAGCAGCATGTTGATTTTTTTTCATTTTATTTTAATTTTAGATTAAAGTTAGTTGGACCGATCAGTTTGTATTTTCGTTGAAATTTTTGACTTCAGTTACAGTTGACTTAGACAACAATAGCAAATAAAAAAAAAGTATAAACAAAAAAAAAAGTGTTCAAATTTAATTTTAAACTTTATTCCCGTAAGATTAGATTATTAGACAAAGGAATCAAAATATTGAATTTTTTTTGTTTCATTTTTCTAGAGCCTAAGGGTATTAATTTTTTTCTAATTTTGTCAAAAATTAAATTTTGTCGAAAAGTAATAATAATGACCAAATTTGTCAATTCAGTTGGGCAATTTTTTTTTTATTTAAGGAAGTCAATTGAGATGAAATGAGTAATTATTTTATTTTTCCTCAATATTATCTCGATCGAGTCACTTAAAGTCAAGTCTAATTTATTTAAGGAACCTATTGTTTTTTGTTTTATTTTGCTTTAAAAAAATAAAATTAATTTGATCAGATATATCTAAATTTATCTAAATTATTATTATTTTGTTTCTTTAATAAGACTTTGGTCGATAAGCATTTATTAAATGGTAATAACAAAAATAAATTTCTTAAAATTCCATTCATATCTTTATTTCCTTGAAAATTGTTAGTTATTTCTTATCTGTATCATTTTGTTTTCAAAAATAAAACTGTAAACAATTAAGATTATGGGGATGCAATTTTTTGGTAACTATTTTAATATCACAACCATGAAATCTTAGTTTATTAATTCAATAAAAGTACAATCACCAATTATGTTTTGTTATTTCTTAAATTTTTTAATGACTCAAAACTAAAGTTGAACTAATGAAAATAAAAAGTTAAGTGTTCTTGTTTAAAGCAGTCGATCGAGACAGTTTAAGTTTATTTCTAATCACTCATTTCAATTCATTCTATCTCAAGTCACTTTTTTATTTTGATACTTTTCCTTTAGCTTTAAATTGCAAATAAATCTATCAATTTCTTTCCTGTTTTTACACGATAAGCTTAAACATTTTTGAGTAAAAAATAAGTTTATTTTGATTCTAAAGAAGGTCTTGGGTTATAAATTGGAGCATCCTTAAAAATAAGCAACATCAAATGAGTTCTTGAAAAAAGGCTTCATTTGAACAAAAATATTTTTTCTCATTTTTGGTGAGTGTAACCAAAATTTCAGCAATTTAAATTGGAAAAATAAATGGCAAAGAGAATAGTGAATTGAAATAAACTTGTCAGACCCCAATCGAATTATATATTTTTATATTAAGGAATATCTTGAAAATATTTTCTAATAATAAAATCTTTAGAATTCAATCTATTTGGAAATTTTTTGAAATTACGAAGCACGAAATTCAGATTGTGTTTTTTTAAATAAAGAAATAAAGGCCAGTAAAAGTCTATTTAAGACAAAATGTAAAATTTTATTTTAACTTAGGTATTTCTTGAGCTTTTCGTTTCATCAATAACTTTCCCTAAAAAGTATAGGAAGATTAGAAATCGACCTATAAATAAAAGTGATGAAAAGTTTAATAAAAGTAAGGCGCAGCCAACTTAAACTATTTGGTAGTATGCAATTTTCGGCAAAACAAACTCGTTATTTCATAATACAAAAACGAGATCAATAAATTTTGAAAGCTCTATTAAAAAAAAGAAAGAGTTTTCTCAATCAAATTATTAAATTTAAAAAAAAATATTTAGAATATCGATAAAAACTATAAGTTTAATTTAGATTGTAGAATCAGATAAGAAATAAATTCTTTAGAAAAAGACCTGTTGAGTTAATGTTCTGGAACGAAATTCTAAATGCATTTTATTACTATTAACTCATAGTTTTCATTTTTTGTTTAATCCTTTAGAGATCAAATTCTCAGAAAAAAATCACCGTGACTATTAATAAAAATTCCTGACAAAATTTTAATAAAAAAATACCTGAATGATAAGATCTATAAAAGAATTATTTTTATAAATTAGGCAGGACTTTTCAAAAAAAAAATTTTTTTCATTTTTAATCTTTGGCGAAGTAATTAAAGGCAAGATTTTATAATTTGATAAAATTTTTTATTTTCAAAAGTTTATAACTATAGTGAAAACTGTCTATTAGTCTCAAGCCATAAATGGAAATTTTTTTTTGTTCAAAGAAAAAATCTCTGAAATTTAACGAGATAAGCCAGAGTAATTTAACGCTAAATTTCAGAAAAAAAAAATTTAAATTTTTTTTAATTTCTAAAAAATTTTATTATTTAATTATATAATTATTATTAGACGACAACAAAAAAAAAAGAGTCATTACAAAAATATTAGTCATTTTTTCTTTTTTAAAGTTTCTCTTATTTAAGGATTCAATTTATTTTTTTTTTCTAATTTTAAATTAGGTTTTATTTTAATTTAAAATTAAAAAAAAAATTTTCTTTAAAAAAATAAAATCAAACGGGGTCTTCGTCCAAATTAAATTCAAATATATAAAAAAAAAAAAGAAAATTGACCATTTCTTTCTCTTTTTTTTTAAGAATTCAGTATTTATATCCCGTATATTTTAAATAATATCACGATTTCAAATTTTATTATTTTTCTTCTTTTTTTTTTTAATATTTAAAAAATTTGTAATCACGAACTTAACTAAGAAAAAAAAAATTGCATGATTTTAAATAAAATTGACACTATTTATTAATATTATCATCATCAGCGCTGGGCTCAAAATTAACCAACACTTTTATTTTCTTTTTTTTTTTTATATATTTCAAAAGCATATTCAACACGCAATACTGAATAATTTATCAATTTTTGTTTTCCCCTTTTGCCGAAAATTTGCATAGTCCATTACAATTTCTTTCTAAATGACAACCACAACAACAACAAAAAAAATCAGATTCGACCGAAAATTTATTTAAAAATAAGAACCATATTAGGTGATGAAAAATAAAATTTTTATTTTATTTCGGAGAGAATTTTTTTTGTTTAAGATTAGATCATTTTCAGGGATTAATTAAGATAAAGATCAGTACTCTAGAGAAAATGCTAAGAATTTATTATTGCGCAAATAAATAAAAAAGCAAAAACTCGATCTCCAATTGTGTTTAAAATGTCCAGACAAATATTTATATATTATTGATGAGCACGCAATAGGGAGATATTAAAAAGAGAGAGAGAAGATAGTACACTAAGTCTGAGAGAAAGAAAGAGAGAGAGCTTGCATGATTGTCATAAGTGAACCGTGTAAAAAATAAACAAAACTTATTAGATAGATAGAAGCTATTTTTTTTTGTTATAAAGGTTATTTGTTGGAAAAATTAAAAATAAAAAAATAAAAAAGGTCGTTCGAATTTTTGTAATTAATTTTTGAGCTATGAAAAATCAAAAAACAAACTAAACTTCACTTGCAATAAAAAAATAAAATCGAGACCCTACTTTCTTTAAAAATATTTCACGGCACAACGAATATCATAATATAGGTTAAGAAATTATAAAAATCAATTATCTTTAAGATAATTAAAATGTTAAGCTACTTTATAATTAAGTAAAAAATAAAGAGCCAACAACACACCACTACAACTACTTAACAAATAAAATTAGAAGAAGAAGATTTTTTACTTTTATTTCTTAGGTTCTTATGTTATCTAATTATCCCAAAGAATGTGTTCTCTTTCACGAACATATTTTGCTTATCCATCAAAAATTTTCTAAAATAGAAAATACTGTTTTAAATCAGTCAATCATTGTCTGTGATTGATAATTGCTGTATGATGCCAAAGAATTTAAAAAAAAAATAAAAAGTTTGTCCATTTTTGAACTAGACCAGACACTGTATACATTTTGAAAAAAAAAAGTAATTAAAACCTATTAAAAAAATTTATCTTTAAGTAAAAAAATCAGATAAATGGAATTTATTTTTTATTTTTTTTTTTTGTAGAAATTTTAAGTTAAGAACTCAATGTGAAATGATTTATGATATTTCGATATCGATCAATTCCACTTTTTTTTTTCTAAAAGATACCTTGTCATGACTTCAAGTTGCTTTCTATCTATTTCGGTGTTTCTTTCTATCTTTTGAAAATCCATTCGATTTTAATTAATTCTTATTGGTGCTATTTTTTGATAAGCAAAAACAACAACAAAAACTTTTCAAAATTTATTTCAAGCAGTTTCCTTAATAGAAATATTTTGTGCTTCTTAATTTTTTATAAATCTGCTTCAAACAACAATCGAAATATTGAAAATTTAAGTTTGTAAATAACTACCATAAATTGTTTCATTAAAAAACACGGTAATTTTAAGGAGAGGAGAATTTTTTTGTTGATTAAAAAAATTTTACATCATGTAAAAATTTCCCAAGAAAAAATTTTTTCGTCAAAAATTTTCATTTTTAAATGAATTCAAATAATTTTTTAAATTTGTGTCTTTTAGATATTTGATTTACCTCAAAAATCGAAATGAAAAAAATTTAATCTCATTAAAATAAATAAATAGACAAAAAAAAATGGTTCTTAGTATTTTTGTTTTGTTGAGTATATCACACCTAGTTTGCCTTATTAATACACAATCGACAAATGTATTCCGTTTTGAGCCTATTATAATTTTAGAGGAACCTCCAATCGGACATTTAGTCTTAGATCTTGCTCAAAAATTGGATATTAAAGACCTAGCTACAAGTGATTATAAATTTAGATTTTATTCACCTCATTCATTGACATCACATTATTTCCTAATTGATCAACTAACTGGTCATGTTAAAACCCAGCGTACTTTAGATCGAGAGTATTTATGCGAGAATAAAGTATGTGGTCCATGTACAAAAATAAATAATTGTAGTCTACCAATTGAAATAGTCGCCACACAGGCTCAATCTCATAATCACAAAATTCAAAAATTTGTTTCTTTTGACGTAATTATTGAAGATAAGAATGAATTCGCGCCCAAATTCCCTAATGAAGTATTAATTCTTAATATAAGTGAAGGTGCACCGGTTAATTTTAGTATTCCCATAGACCCAGCTGTCGATAGGGACTCTCATCAAACTCAAATTAAATACACCATAGTACCTATTGATGACAAAATTTCAAACTATGAACAAGAATTAAAAAGATTAAATTCAAAATTAAAATTAAATTTTGATGAATCCTCAACTAGTCAGTCTCAATTAAATTTAATTTTAATTGAACCTTTTGATTATGAACAAGAAAAGGACGTGAGATTTAAAATAGAAGCCTCAGATGGTCCTGGTGGACCTAAAACTCTAACTGGCAGTTGTTTAATAATCTTAAAAATTATCGATATTAATGATAATTTACCAGTTTTTGACCGAAATCAATATGAGTATAGGCTAGATGAGGACAAAGCTATAGCAGGTACTCGTTTGATTAGAGTACATGCAACAGATAAAGATGATGGTTTGAATGGCTTAGTAAGGTACAGTTTAGATCAAATTGATAATTTTCAAATTGATGAAGTGACTGGTTGGATAAGTGTTGTGAATAATTTAGATTATGAAATAAATCCAACTTATCGTCTAACAGTCAAAGCTCAAGATTCCGGTTTGACTAACTCAATGCCTGTTTATACTAATTGTATCATTTACTTAAATGATGTTAATGATAATTATCCACAAATAAATGTTACTTTGACAAATTCAATCGATGATTTTAATACAAATTTAAGTATGAATTCTCAAAATGAAATTGAGTTGAGTGAATGGACAATGCCAAATACGTTCATAGCTCAAATTTTAGTCAACGATATGGACTCGGGTTTAAATGGAAAAGTTAAATTAGAAATTAAAGAGTATCGTAAGAATACTGAAGAATTTAATGAATTTGACTCAGAAGAAAAAGATGATGATCTAATGGAAAATTTACAAGAATCTAGTGATTTTGGTCTCGTACACCTATTCAATAATATTTATTCTATCATGCTCAAACAAAGTCTGGATAGAGAGTCACATGATACCTATTTAATTTATATAACAGCTTCAGATTATGGTCTTACAATTCCTCTAAAAACAAGCTTTAAATTAAAAATTAAAATAAAAGATGAAAATGATAATAAACCCGTTTTTCTAGTCGTACCAAATAAGACAAAATTTGACAATTATACTAAAAGGGTCTTGGGTTACGAATTTTTAATTGATGAGCTTACAGATCAAATCGATGAAAAATGGGTTGATATTGGTCAAGTTAAAGCAGTTGATAATGATTTAGGAAAAAATGGTCTTGTCTTTTATTCACTAAGAAATGATAATGGCTCATTTCGAATAAACAATTTAACTGGTTTAATCCAAGCAAAAAATACCATTTTAGACAGAGAATCAAAAGAGGAATTTAAATTTCTTGTTTTGGCTAGTGATGGTTTAAATTCAGAAAATACTAGTGTACTTATAAAATTAAATGATCTAAATGATAATCAGCCCAGATTTGAAAAAAATGTTTACAATTTTCAAATATATGAAAATTATCTATCGGAAAAGGTGTATGCTAAAATAAGAGCACATGACATGGACAAAATGGGTAGTAATTTTAGTAAAATAAGCTATAGTCTCATAGACAAAAATGATTATTTTAAAATAGACTCGAAAACTGGTGATTTGTACCAAGTCAAAGAGTTCGATTTTGAAAAAATTGAATTTTTTGAATTTAAAATAATGGCATATGATAATTTTAATAAGACACCTAGTCTAAATTCAACATGTCTCATTCAAATTGAAGTTATCGATTTGAACGATCATGCACCTTTAATTGAATCACCAAAAGATAATGAATTTCCATTGATGTTCACTTTTAATTCATTAACCAATGATTCAATTACTGAAAATAATAAAATAATTAGTAAATTGACTAGGATAGTTGCTAGGGACTTTGACTCGGGTTTAAACTCAGTCTTAAAATATAAAATAGAAAAACAAATTCGATTAAAAATGCAAAAGAGTTTATTTAGTGATGACCAAGAGACAAATATTTTTCGAATTGATAGCAAAAATGGAAATTTATATACTCGTTTAGATTTAGTTAAAAAAATGAATAAGCCTAAGCGTCATAGTGATACACGACTAGTCGGCTCGTTTAGTCTTGGCAATTCTGATTATGAAATTGATCAGAAACAAAGTGGCATTTATGGCTTAATTTTAAATATAAGTGATTCGAATGAGAATAATCCTCAAAGTATTAAATTTTATATGTTCATAGCATTGGTCACAAATCAAAGTGATTACACTAGTCAAGTCTCATTATTAAAATCAATTATAAACGAAACTGGTTTGAATTCAGAAGATTTGAGCGAGTATGATTATGATGATGACAAGTTAGAGGACTCCAAGTTTAATCAAGTTGTATCACAATTTGAAAATTTAAAAATTAGAAAAAAATCCAATGGAAAAGTAGGACACATGAAGCAAAAAAATTCGAATAAAAATGGATTAGATCAATTTTTTGGACTTTTAAATTTGAACAATTCAAATAGTTTAAGCTATATTTTAGTCTTTTTGATATCAATTTTTGTTTTTCTAATAGTCCTAATCTCAAGTTTATGCCTTTTCTCAATTTATTATAAAAAAATGAAGCAAAAAAAATTGAATAGTAGCGCCAAAAAACACTTATGCGAAATTTATACGGATAGTAAAAAAGCTACTTTAGTTACTAAATCATCAGCATCGCCATCATCTCTTACTTCTTCTGAATTTATTAATTTAAATTCGAATAGAAATAGTACTGACGATGATGAAGATGACAATGGAGGTTTTAGTAAACCAAATTTTATTAAGGATTCAATACGTGAAGAAGAGAGAGCAATTTTGATAGTAAACACTAGTTCCGAAGATAATTCTCAAAATTTAGTTTCTAGTTCTTCGCTAGGAAATAAGAATAATCAATTATTAGTCTTAGTTTCATCGTCATCTTCTTCCACAACGTCACCAAGTGACAAAAAGGACTCTAATGAATCGCTAACATCGACAACATTGTCGAGTAAAATTTCAAATAATTTTAAAACGTTCAAAAATTCGAATCCAAGTTCGAATACAAGTTCACCTAAACAGACTATCTTATTGGCAAATGAGTATTCAAATAGCTATAGAACTCTACCAGTCAATAGAAATTTGAAAAATAATAATAAAATAGAAGCGGCTAGTAAACAGCTTAATTTACCGGTAAATGAGTTATTCAAACGATATGAGCTTAAAAAACAAGCGATGAATGGTGTTTTAGATTCGTCAGGGTCCATGTCATCACTAAATTCATTGACTTTAAATAGAAAAATAAATCTAGATTTAAAGTCAAATGAAGTGACAGCGTGTGGATCACCTCGATTAGTACAACGAAATTTTAATCTAAATCCAATTATAAATATAACTACAAATGAGAATAACGAAATACCCGATTATTTTTTTAAAGATGAAAAAGAGCATAGGATGTTCTTGCCAAGTGCTAAAAATAATAAGATACTTAATTTGAAGCAAATTGTTGTTGACACTAAGACAACGACAAATTGCTCAAAAACCGATTTGTAAATTTTTTTGTTTTGTTTTCTTTTTTTTTGTCAGGGAAAAAAAAATTATTGCGAAATAGTATTAAATTTTTTTAAAATATGTTTTTTAAAATTCTATGCTGAATTCAAAGAATTTTTATATATTTTTATTGTATGACAATTTTTTTTTTTATAAATTCAAATTGATTATTAAATGTAAAAAGTTTTTTTTATCTATTTAATTGTATTTATTGGTATTGTATTTTTTCTATAAAAAAATTTTTTAATAAACAAATATATAAAATTACTATTTTTTTTTAAACATGGGTTGTATTGAAAAAAATTTTCCCCATGTTAAAAGATTTTTATATGAGGTTTTTAATTAATGTTAAAAATTTGTTTTTAATTTAATTCAAGGTTTTTTGTCTTTGATTGGTAAAAAATATTGATCAGTTTTGGCTCTAATTTAGTTTTGGTTTCTTAGCTTTAATTGGCTCTGAATTTGAAACTTAAATTGACCGCTAAAAATTTACGTGTCTAATTTTCTTAACTGTTTTTGGCTCTGAATTTGAAACTTTGACGGACTTATGAACATGATTTGAGAAATTAAAATAATTTCTTTTAGTTTAGAAACATAATTGAAATTTGCTTTCTTGGGAAGGTTTTTTAAAGCTGTAAAAAAATTGAATGAGGATGAAATTTACTTTCAAAGTTATTTAAAATTAAATTTTAGAGTTCATTTTTCATAAAAAATTCGACTACACACTTTCAGTTAAGTCTGAATGTCAGTTTAAAAATAGTAAATAATAATAAAATAAACTTCTCTATTAAATAAGATTTGTATAAAATAACACATACTCAAACCTAAACAAAATTGCCCTTATGAGAATTGATTCAGGCCTCGATTTTACCATTTTTTCAAATCGCTCTTCCGTAACCTTTTCAGTGTTTATATTTTATTTATGTTTTCTAATTCATGGGTCCAGTCAATTAATTTAATATATTTTGTGTATTTAATATAATAATTAATTTAATATAATTATTATCTGTGACATGAACGTCAAAGTTCCTATGTTAGCCAATTTTGATTCAGACTGTGACATGTGTTATCCATTAGCTATTCCTATGAGTCTTCTATACACTTACATTTAAGTCTGAGTCAAATTTAATTTAAAATGACTCAGAAAATAAAATTTGAGTCAAGCGAAATAATAACTCTGAGCTCTAAAAAAAAAAAAAAATTTATTTTATTTATTTCTAAATGGTGAAAAGCTGAACCTAATTAATGAGTTTTTACCATTTGCATCAACAGTATTTTTAGGGGGGAAATTGGAAAGCACTAATTTCGAATTAAGATCTGCTATAATTAAAAGATAAACCGGAAATCCTGTAATTTTCGGAATAATTGAAAGGTTATATCGTTTTATATTTTAGAAAAAATGCTTAAAAGTCTAAGTTTCAGTTTATTCAGTTAATTTTCAATTTTTTTAAATCTAAAAATAGGCTTAATTTTTAAATTAACATTAGAAAGCAAATGCATTAGAAATGTCTAATTTTCTGGTCAATATCAAACTAAAAATTCAATTCTTTAAAAGATCTTTCTCTTATCCTTATCCGGATAATGAGCGGTTTTTTATTTTGTCCCATTTCGGAATTAGACCGGTGCAATTTTTTAAAAATAATTTATTAATCTATTTATTCTTCACAATATTATTTAAACAAATATTATAGACAAATTCTTCAGAAAATTATGAAAACTGCTAAGTAAATAAAAATTAATCAGTCTTTGTACCTAAAAGAATTAAGACATTATTCTTTTAGGCTATTTTAGAAGGCTCAGGCTTAAAAGATTGAGTCAGGCTACACTGAGTTGATTCTATCAGAATCGAGTCTATCTTCTTGATTCCTGAATCCTATTCAGAGGGTAAAAGAGTCCAAAACTTGACCGAAAATATCTCTAGCAAATCAATAAGCCGATTCAAGAAAAGAAATTTTGAAATTTTCACTTTATTTTAAAGAACAGAAAGGGGAGGTAAGGAGGGGAACCCCCTCCTTGTTGATCTAATAAATTTTTCTTTATTTAAACTAATCTTTTTTTTGTCGCACTAATGAATTGGAAAAGGGAACTTATAGAGGGCATCTTTGACGTAAAAAAAATCTTTTGTTAAATTTTTAAAGAATATACGGTATGAAAGCTGGTAAATGGCTTCATGAACATCCTTTTACATTCCTAAAAAAGGCATGTTAAAGTTGTCGATTTTTTTTTTATTAATTTTTTTAAATTTATTAATTTATTCAAAAATCTCTGAATTCCCTGCAAATTTGCACAGCATTAATAAAAGTCAAATTTAAATACGTAAATAAAATGGCACAATTTTTCGCAGACATTGCCAACAGGGTCTGCAAATTTTGCTTTTTTTGCCACCAAAATTCTTTTTAAGTACTTTGTATAATCATTACCTGGGGCTTTGTTATTTTTAAATGTTCTGACAGCTTCTCCTACTTCTTCAAGTGATATAGATTCGGTGTTTCTATAATGTAATCTGATGGTACTGGAAAGTTTGTTTAATTTGAAGAGCTTTCGTTATTTAATAGATTACTAAAATACTTACATCAATCGCTTAACAGTTGTTCTTTGTTTTCTGTAACCGATCCATTTAATAATTTGACTTTAGTGTAGTTTTCTTTTGGCTTTCCACACATTTTATTTATGATTGACCACGCCGTACCGTATTCATGTTTTCGATCAGCTTGTTCTAATTCATCCAGTTGCTTTTCTATACAAGCAATGTGATCTTTTTCTAATGCTAGTGATACGTGGTATCTCTCGCCAAGTTTCTTTATCCTAAGATTTTCGTGTTTCTTTAAGATTATCAAAGACTAAATAATCCTCGAAATCTCCTTTTGTCTTTTGTTGTGCGAAAAAATTAATATCTAAAATTTACAGCATTTCAGAATTAAAAACGGAGCGTATCCGTTACGTTAGTACAGTACGATTCGCGTATGGCTACGGTTCGTCTCAGTTCACTTCCAGTGCGGTTATCAGAAGCCGAAATTACAAGCCATGTCAGAGATAAGGAAAGTTGAAAAGCCGTACCTAAAAAGCCCGATCGATGATGAAAATGAAACGAGATAAAAGGTGTTTTTTTTTATTTTGATGTTTAAATCTTAAATTATTTAAATTTTGACCAAAATGAGTTGATTTTAAATTTAAAAGGTAAGGTTTAATCATACGCTTGAATTTCAGAAAGACTTTTACTTAATTGAGATGCATTATTTAAATATAGAAAAGGGCCTTTTATGGAGTAGAACTTCGTATCTACATACTAAGTTCGTCTGTTTGATTTTAATATATTAAACATATTAAACAAAACTTAAGAGCATTTAAAATTTTTTATTTTTTTATTTTAAAGTAATAATTTCTTATTACAGAAACAATAATTTTAATTATAAACTAGTAAAAAATTGAAAAAAAAAAAGCTTTTAGAAAATGGAATTCAAATTGTTGATTGCTTAGATATATATTCCCATTAGAGAAAAAAAAACAAAAAATCATTCGTTATTTTTATTTGTCCCAGCCATATCTGCTTACGTCATGATCCATTTTATTCTTAAGCCTTTCGAATAAACCTTGACTTTTCAATTGTCTACGACCGAATAATTTTTGTCGATAGGTTGTATCTTAAAAGAAATATAAACTTTAAAAAAAAATTAAAATTTTCATAACAAAAAATTTAAATTACCATCTTTTGCTTTTTTGAAATTTTCTAAATCATCTAACTGTCTTAACAAATAGCCTTTAAGTACACTGTAAACTAAATCGAATTTCTATTATAAAAATAAAATTGAACTTTTATAATAAAATTCAAAAATTTTAAATTTGAAACTTACATCACTTTCATTACTCTCTAATGATTCGCTTGGATTGGAATTATCAGATAAACAATTAATTTGATTAGGAATTAACATGGAAAAAATCATAAAAATTATTAAAGGTACTATTAATTTATCAGTATTAAAATTCATTTTTCTGAATTCTAAAATTTAAAAATTTAAATAAAAAAAAATACTAGGTAATCATGTGAAACCTAATTATTTATATAGCCGCAATTTTGTTAATAATAGGTAACTAAGCAATTGTTTATATTACGAATAAAATTTACAATATTTGATACCATTTTTTATTAGTCATTAAAAACACCTGAAATAAATACTTGAAGCAAGATTCAAATTTAAACAATTTAAATTTTTTTTTCTTATGGAATCAGACTAAATTTAAAATTTTTTTTCATTCAAAGATTTTTGTTTAAATTGAAGTAATGAAATTCTAAATAGAAAAAAATTCTGGTCTCTTACGTAAATAATTTTTGTGATATCTAGAAAAAAAAATACTAAATTTAACTTCCTAAGTATTTGGATTTTTTTTAAATGATAGAAAAGTGATTAATTTGAAAATTTGCCAAAGGCGAAAAAGCAACAAAAAAAAACTTTCTCTTTTTACCAAATAAATTTATTACTTACTTTATTATTTATAGAAAATATTTTTTTAATTACTATAAAATAAATTTAAAATTTGATTTAAAATTTATATGAAATTAATTTCTTTATAGTTTAGTTTTAAATACTTGACGATAAAGTCTCGAAAAATATTATTTTGATTGACGATTAAGCTCTCTGAGTGTTGAAAATTTTTTTGTCGAGTTGACTTAATTTTGAGTAGAGTACAAGATGCTAAAGTTCATTCCGTTTTACTCATTTCAATTATTTGAATTTGATATAACTTTTTTATTTTTAAATATTTCTTTAGCTTTTAATTGCTACAAAATGTAAAAACCTTGCTACACCAAAATATGAAAATTTCATTTCGTCATTTGTCTTTCACCAGGATACTTATAATGTTAAGTTTAGCTTAGGACAGCAGTTTTAACGAAAAGTAAACGTAACCATTACCCATTATCGTTACCGAAAATTTACTATTGCCGTTCCCGAAAATTTTTTTCAATTTTTTTTTGATTACGATTTGAAAATTTTTCCAAAAAAAATTTATTTTTTTTAATTAGATCACTAGATGATTCCAGACCATTCTTCTGATACGATTTTTTTAATTTTTATGATTATCAAGTATTAAAGAAAAAATTCAATTTTCTTATAGGACTGGTAGTGCTTAGGATAATTATTACAGAAATGGTAATATAAAATAAAATGTTTATAACAATATTAGTGGTTATAAAAATTTCTCTTTTTCAGATAAAGTGCTGTATTTATTTGAATGTAATATAGTAACAAAATGATTAATTTTTTTATCAAATGATCGTTTAATAATTTTAAGTTTAGCTACCTAAAAATAAATAAGAATATACAAGAAAAGAAATTTTTACGCAATTAAAACATTAGTCCTTTATGTCCTTTAATGGGAAATTTTAAAATTATAAAATATTGGATACCTTTTTACTTTTAAGAATCATTTTACTTTTTTACTAAAAAGAGAAATAAAAAAATTTTTTTTATGAATTTA
>NTPY01000635.1:2798194-2818634 GCA_002922825.1 Brachionus calyciflorus | reverse complement strand
TACACATTATTAACCCTTTTTTTAATTAATTTTAGGATCGTTCTCATTTTTTTTCCCAAAATATTCTTATTTTATTTTTGGAGTTTTTTTTTGATGAATTTTCAAAGTAAAAAAATATTCGCCAAACTTTTTTTTAAAACTTTTTAATATCAATTAAAACCCGCATTTTTCGAATATATAATTTGTTTGTGTGATTTTTTTTACTTTTTCGTCTCTTTTGTTCTTTTTAATACAGTCAACCCTCGTTAATCCGGCCTTCGATAATTCGGCAAATTCGATTGCCGAACCAATTTTCATTTTCCCTTTCCCATTCACATTTAAATAATTATAAAGTTCTTCAATAATCCGGCAATTTCATGCCGGATTAATTCGATAATTCGGCCAAGTTCATTGAGACGCTCTAAATAAATTATGTATATTTTTGACTTTTAATTCGGCCAAAATATATTTTTTTATTTTTAAATAAAATATAATATAATTTTTTTTATTGTCTATTGTTTACAGTTTGTATTGAATCTTCAAGACAAAAAAAAATACTAAATTAACATTATTTTTTAATGATTAAATAATTAGGAGGATCTACCTTGCTGAAAAAGAATTGAATTTTGACCTGATTAAACAAAAAAATTTTTACAATTACGATTATGCAAAAATGACTCAAAAATAATTGTCTGTTCAATAATAGAAAAATATTGCTGGTAATTTACAAGACAAATTTTATTTTAGTCTTATGAGATCTTTTTGAAAATAATAAAATATTTTAAATAATATAAATTTTTTAATGTGTTTTTAATCTGTTGTTTTTTAATCTGTAAGTTAAATTAAACGGAAAAAAAAATTAATTAAAAATTTTTTCTTTAATCCGGGAAATATACTTTTTCCCTAATACCGGACTATCGAGAGTTCGGCATTTGCGATAATCCGGCAAAAAAGATTTTTCCCAATTTGGCCGGATTAACGAGGGTTGACTGTAAAATGTTTAAAAAAATCTCGCGGTTCTCTTATTTTTTACCTGTATACTTAGGTCAAGAATACAGGTATTAATACTGCACTTCTACCGAACATTCTGCTTTGGCGAACCGAAAGCACGGTAGTACGCTACGCTGGTACGCTGGTACGCTACGGTACGGTGATGTACGCTACGGTACGGTACGGCTACGACATAAAATCCATAGCAGTGCAGTATTAGAAAATTTTAAGGTTGCTACTTCAATTTTTATAACTCTAAAATTATAAAACTATTTTTTTTAGGTGAGGAGAATCAAAAAAATTAAAAATTTTTTATAACCAAATAAATAAGAAGTAAGAAGAATACAAGTAGCCACCTGAAAAATTTGTAACAATTTATAATCCTAAACTTATAAATGATTTGCTTAAACAGATATTTCAATTAGAAATTATTTTAATTATCATATAGTAAGCCAGTACGAAAGATACGGTACAGTTGGTAGGTAGGGTGGGTACGCTACGGCAAGGATACGGTACGGTTCGCTACGGGTACGCCAAAGTAGAAACTTCGCTAGAAGTGCAGTATAAAATTTTATACTTTATATACTTCTTTTAAAAATTACTCTAATGTCTTTTAATAATGTTTACAAGTATTTTTGGTTAGAAATATGGCTATTTCCGAAAAAGTAAAAAAGAAATAAAATCCAAAAAAGTATTAACTTTATAATTTATACCTTAAAAAAACGTGACAATCGCTTGGTCACATAATGAGGAAAATTATATTGGTCACATTTTTTGTGACCAAAAAAGGTCTCGAATAAAAAAATTATCGACTGATATAAATTTTGAGAAATTCTTACTAAAATGGATTTCTTTTTCAAAAAACCAAAATGGGTTTATTAAAATATAATCTTGAATTTAAAAGAAAATTTAGATACCAGAGAATTTATTTTTTTTAGTTTAAAAAAAACAAAATGCTTTTAAATTTAAAACAAGTGCTAGCCACTAGCATTATCTGCTCTCCATTGTACTTATAGTCAAAAAAATAGAAATTAGACTTAGAGAATTATTTTTTTTAAGTTGAATATTTTTTAAAATTCCTCGAAGTTGTTAAGAAAAATAAATTTTAAATTCAATTTTTTAAATTTTTGTTCATATTAAATACAAAATTGACAAAAAGAAAGAGAACCGCTTGATTTTTTCTTTATTTTAAATTTACAAAGTCTTTCTATTTGAATGGATCAACATTTTAAATTAGATTTTTTTTTATAAAAAAATTGCTCATTTCCTTTTTGGAACGAGCTATAATTCTATGGTTGTCTAACTAAAATACACTTTACATGAGATAAAAAAAAAACTTTATGAGAAAAATCATGAAACGACGTGAATTATACTCTCCCTTTTCGTCACTTATCATCCAATCCTTATGAAATTTTCGATATAAACTAAGAATAACTTATTTTATAGCCAAAAAAAAAATTAATCCACTTAAACAAAATTTTATTGAAAAAATGCCTTCAGAATACAAAAAACACCCATCAGTTCCTTTGAGGAAAGAATCAAGGCTGTTATGATGAGACAACAATGAAAAACGTTTGCAGAGAGTTGATTTGGACCAAATCTGGCATTAAAAGAATAGTTGACCGTTACAATGAAACAAGTTCTTAACAGGATCCCGAATATCTGTCCTGAAGGATGAAAGGAATTATCTATAGTCAGGAAAAGGTTACATTAAAAATAGAAAAGCGTTTATGTAAAATTGTAAAATCGCTGTCATTATCAAAATGGAGATAATTTTTTTTCAGTGATCAGATGAACATTGAAGTCGACAACAGAAAAAATCAAACTTGCATAAATTTGCCGACAGCAGTGCTGTTTTAGTTTTTATGTACTTAGGATTCATTTCATATTCGACGGGAGATTAAATGCCCCCTGGTACATCGAATTTTGAAAAGTGATCCGATTGAATCGGAGCCGAATCTGCGCCAAAACCAACTAGTCATTTTTCAGCAAGACAATCTCGTTTCATAGAGCCAAAAAGGTTGTCGAATGGTTAGCTAAAGTCCAAGGCAAAGATGAAGTAGCTTCAGCATTTCAGAGTTTTAAAATGGACCTAAATCGTCAATTTTTGCTATCTTCATTAGCTTCACGTAATTGATGGAAAATTTAACAAAACCTCAAATGGTTTCGAAAATTTTTAATTTTTAAAACAACAAAAATACTTAGTTGGTCTTTTGCTGACAAACAAGACTCCAAATTTTATGCATTAAAAGCAAAATTTCTAAACTTGAGTATTTTGAAGGCAAATTTGATATTAATCTGTGGAACCAATGAAACTTAGGGTCTGAGGACTTAAAATGATTTTGAAGGCCACAATTTAAATGTGAAAAATGACGTTTTAAGACCACATCCAGGCATCTACAACAGCTGCTTTTGTTAAATATAAGCATATATTAGAGGGTAAACCCACTCGGCTCGGAAAAAACTAAACAAAGGCGGAGATAAAAATTTACAGAAAATTGTCAAACTAAGGTAATATTAATATTGATGTTTATGTGAATAATCAGTTACCATTCTTTTCTTTTCGCAAGAACAAAAAAAAAGGACAATGCTCCTGATATTTCCGATTCAAGTTAATCCAGGGTTTGGCGTTAAACTGCTTCCGGTCGAGGGCTGAGTGGTCGTGTCCCAGCACAAAAAAGACTAAAATCCCACGTCGAATCTAATTATGAAGCCAGAAAAAATTTGGTTACCTGACTCCCAAAGGCAGGTCACAATGTTTAAATAGAAATTTGAGAAATTCATCAATTCAAGTATAAAGAAAAATCTCAGATCTAGATTTTGCAGATGATATTGTACTACTTGAAAATGATATAAACAAAGCCCAAAAACAGTTGGATAGCTAAAGTGCAAGGCCAAATAGGTCGGTCTATTAATAAACGCTGAAAAAACTGTCCAAATGGTTTTTAACATCGAAAATATAGAACCGCTTGCTCATGAGGGGCATCAAATTTCATATGTTGAAGATTTTAAGTATCTTGGCTCTTACATTAGATCAAGCGAGAGAGACATTGAAATGAGAATAGGAATCACTTGGACCGCATTTGAAAAGCTTAGACACATCCTGACCACTTCAAAACTAGATCTTATACTTAGAATGAGAAAATTTAATGCAACATGTATATCTGTTCTTTTGTGGATGTGAATCATGGTCACTGACTGAAGCAAGCTCAGAAAAACTTAATTGCATTGCAAGAACATTTTATAGAATCATATGTGGAATAAAACAATCAGAGTCACATAAGACAAATGAACAAATTTATGCAATTGTGAACCAGATACCAATCACTGAGAAATTAAGGAAAAGGCAATTAGAATTTATAGGACATTGTCTAAGAATGCCTCCAGAAGAACCGGCAAATATCTACGCACTGTATCAATCAAGAGTTCGAGAAAAAAACAAATATATTAAACAAATATCAAAATTTATTACATATGATTCCAGATTGAAGTTAACAACAGCCGAAATATCCAAGTATGCTAGTGATAAGAGAAGTTGGAGCAGTTTGATTAAAGAGTCTAAAAAGCCCGGCCGATGATGATGATGATGAAGTGATGAAGATGGCAGTGATCAGAAGCCGAATCAGAATCAGAGAATGAAGTTGAAGAAGTTGATGAAATTTATTTTGATTAACTTAAATGAATGGACTTATTTAGACTTACAGTGCTGATCTGCTACAAGGATTTTACGTAAATTTACGTAAATTTACCGATTTTTACGTAAAATTACGTAAATTTACCTTTTTTTACGTAAATTTACTTTGTAAAATTTAGTAAAATTACATTTTTTTACGTAAAAAAAAGTAAATTTACGTAAAAAAAGGTAAATTTACGAAAATTTACGTAAAATCAAAAACGGCCATAATTTTCCAAAATTTACGTAATTTTTTACCTTTTTTTGAAATCTTTTAAAAAAATTCAAAAATAAATTTACTTATTTTTACGTAAATTTACGTAAAATTTTGTAAAAAAATGTAAAAAAAAGTAAATTTTGATGAAAAAGTAAAGTGAACTAAATTTCTCATTTTTTTAAATTTAATAAAAAAATTTTTAGACTTGTAATTAAATATTAATTAAATTTTTTTAAGATATAATTAAATAACAAGTCTAAAAATTTTGTTATTAAATTTAAAAAAATGAGAAATTTAGTTCACTTTACTTTTTCATCAAAATTTACTTTTTTTTACATTTTTTTACAAAATTTTACGTAAATTTACGTAAAAATAAGTAAATTTATTTTTGAATTTTTTTAAAAGATTTCAAAAAAAGGTAAAAAATTACGTAAATTTTGGAAAATTATGGCCGTTTTTGATTTTACGTAAATTTTCGTAAATTTACCTTTTTTTACGTAAATTTACTTTTTTTTAAGTAAAAAAATGTAATTTTACTAAATTTTACAAAGTAAATTTACGTAAAAAAAGGTAAATTTACGTAATTTTACGTAAAAATCGGTAAATTTACGTAAATTTACGTAAAATCCTTGTAGCAGATCAGCACTGTATATAAGCTAATAATTTTTTATTAATAGAAATAAAATATTATTTAACCAATTTTTACGAAAAATTAATATTCTTGTGACATAAAAAAGTTATTTTTACTCTAGAGAAAAAAGTAATATCACTCGAAATAATAAATTTACAAATTTCTTATAATCGTCGCAATTTTTTCTAACTCTTAACAAAAGTTATATCTAATAACGATATAGAAATAAACATATGTAAACTTAATAAATCTCAATATCATAATTACAAAACGGGTGATCCATAATGCGTAACGTGCTAAAATTTTTTTTTACCTCGGTAGCCATAACGTAATTTTATTTGACGTAATTATCTATGCTTTGTTTGAATAAATTTTATTGAATTTAATTGAAGCTTAAAAATTATGATTTAAAAAAAATGAAGCGAAAAATGTTTAAACCAAAAAAAAATAAAAGTTTAAAAAATTGTAAAAAATTGGCGAAATAAAGAATGTTTTGTATGTTTTTTTTAAAGATGCTGAAAATATAAATAAAAATTTCCAAAATAGAATTAGGATAAAAAAAAATAAAACCTAAAAATAAAAAAAAAAACTTTTGGAATGATTTATGAGAAAGTAAAATTATATTAAATCGACTTGTTAAAAAATTACGATTCGTTCGTTCGTTCGAAATTGGCGCGCTAATTTTTTTATGTTTAATTGTTCAAAATTTTCAAATTTTTTTAATATTTTTTGGACAGTGTTTTTTTGTTTCACAATTTAAAAAAGTTAAATAAATTAAAAATAAAATAATTTAAAAAATAAATCCTTCATTTTTTTCCATTTTTCTTTGCATTATTGTATCCCATTGTCATTGGTCTCTGCTGATTTGATTGACCTATTTGAGTACTCGAAGAACCTGAATGACTTTTTTTCATAAAATGTTGAGCTTGTATAAAATTCGAATTTGACTTGACTAAATTGAAATTATTCGGCGTTGATGCAGTGGACGAAAATGATGCCGACGGCGTCGATGAATTCGACGAACTATTACTATTTGTATAAACATTTTGAAATTGTATTAATGGCAATGGTAGTCCATGCTCTCGAAAATCTTTTTTTTCATTGTTATTGCCTCTTAGACTTTGACTTGAATTACTATATTGACTTCGAAGCTTTGTGTTCCTATTGAAATTATTAAATTGATTATTGGGCTCTGGTAGAATAAAATTCGATTGCCAATGCACTGAAGATTGAGATGTTTGAGCAAATGTTGAATTATTTGGTTTATTGAATGGATAAACATAGTTATTACTAAACGGATTTGAATTTTTACCATTACTAGGCAAACTGTTTGATTTGGGAAATTTTAAATTTAAAAATTGACGATTTTGATATTGATTTTGATGAACACGAAAATTCGATGAATATTGTTGATTTTTCATGCTTGAATTATAAGTTGATTTAGATTGTTGCTGAAAAGAACGATTTTGATAATTACTCGCCGACATCCTGTGATTGTGTACTTGATTTCGTTGATAATGAGCTTTAGTACCAAAGTTAACTTTTCCATTTGACTTTTGGAATTTTTGACTTTTATTTTGATTTATCTCTGTCGATTCTGTAACAACGTCTTTTTCGATTTGATTCGTCTCTTCTTCTTCTTCTTTTGGTTTTTCAATTTTTTTATTTCCATTTGATTCGATCGATACTGAGGATGATGACGAAGAGAGAGATAATGATGAACTTGAAACAAGATCTGTTGAAAAAGAGGAGTCTATATTTGGTTTAGCAGTGGAAGAATTTGTAGAATTGGAATTGGGTGAAGGATTAGATGAAAATGTTAAAGGTGAAATCGAAGAAGAAGACAAACCAGATGATGATGATGAAGAAGTAAATTGTTGATTAGCTGTGTCTATATTAATAGGCAAAGTCAACGTTTTAGGACTAACTGAATTTTTTAAAATTTCAAAAATAGGAGGATTGGTAATTTTCACCGGATTTTTGTCAATTTTTAACAAAAATTTAATTAAATCACTCGAATCTGAACTTGGCTTCGATCCGAATAATTCAGTTTCTATTTGTTCAACTGTAGGCGCTGAATCGAGCACAGGTATTCCATCTGAATAATCACAAACTCTTATGACCAATCCCTGGTCATCTTTAGGATTGTTCGAATTTTTCAAAGAATTGATTAATTTGTTGAAATTGTCATCATTTTTAGATACTTCCGGATTTGTTAGTTGACCCGAAGAGAACGATTTCAAAAATTTATTAAACACACTTGTTTCATGTTCACTATTTAAATCTTTTTCAACAATATTGACCTCTTCTTCTTTAGTCTCTTCGACTTTGGTGCACTTGGCTTTTTCTTTGTCTAAATAAACAATTGTTATTTCCAAATCCTCCGTATTTTCTTCATCATTCGAGTCATAAAATTTAAAGTCTGTAAGCTCACTAAAGTCTATACTTGACGATTTTTGTCTCGATTCGGAAAATTTAAAATTTTTAGAATTCATATCCTCGTAATTTTGCTTTAGTAATTTTATAATTTCGTCAAATTTAACATTTTTATTATCATTGCGATAAAATTTTTCCAATTCTTTTTCGACTATAAAATCGTTTACACTCAGCGAACGTCGATTAAATTTGCATTTAAAATTCTCCGAATCGAACATTTCGGTATTTAATTCGGTAAAATGAATTTTTTTCAAGAATTTTTTGGAATTTTTCTTAAGTTTTTTCTTTTTTTTCTTGTTCAAATTTTTCTTTTTTTTATTATTATTATTTATGTCATCATTGACCAACCAAGGCATACTGCCCACACCCCTAAACGCATCTTTTGTGTAAAATTCCATGTCTTTATTCAACGAGTATGACCACCACATCCAATGAAGTATAAAATTATCCAAAATCGGATAATTTTTAATCATATAAAAAAGTTTATTATCGTGTAAATTTTCAATTAGAAATTTTAAGGAATAAATCCAATTGAAATCGATGACCCAATTGGACCATCGTCGTATGTATTTTTTAAGACCTATGTTATTAGTTGTTGACGAGTTTATAAAGTCATTAAATGAGACTTGCTGCGGAGGCAAATTGGCTTCTTGGCGAATTTTATTTTGAAATTTTTCCAACATTTCCAAAGGGTCTTGTTCAGGAGTTTCTGTTTTAAAAATATCCTCAATAGGTCGATCTACTAAATTATTTATTAGCTTTTTATCTGATTCATTTAGCTCTGCCGATTGTCTCACAAATGGCGATGAACCAGCAAAGAAATAAACCGGATTTAATTGATGATTATCGCGAATAAAATATTTCCTATAAAAATCTGGACAATTCTTAAATTTAATTACTTAAAAAAATCTAATTTAATAATTAACAAAAAAAACTTCAATGGCTTACGTGTCCATAATGTCCTGGTTTAGCGCATTGATAACAATAAACTGGTTTATTTGTTTCACTGGGATCTTTATAAGGAGTTTGTTCATATGTCGACTAGAAAAATAATTTTTTAAAAAAGTAATAAAAAACTTTTTTTTAAACAATATTTACAATCCTGTCGAATTGTCTCCATTGGTCAGGACACCTCTAAAAAAAATTAAATAGAAAATATTCTAATTTATTAACTCTTATTTAAATTATACTTCAGTAGTGTGTCCATATCTTTGACATTTGTGACAAAGTGTACGCGATACTTTGTCAATATTTGGACACATGTGATTCCAATGACCGAATTTTCGACAAAAACTACATGAGATATAATGGCACAAACCGGCTTCGGCTGGATGACCTAGTTGTCCGCAAATATGACACCGACATGCACCACTTTTCAGAGCCTTAATAATTGTTTTTTATTATGAATTGTTTTCTAACTTTTTTCTATACTTTAAAATTTACCTACCACATTATAGAGTTTAAAAGATTGCTTTTAATAACATAAAAATAAAAAATAATTAGAATATGATTCAGTTTTCAGTAAAGAAATTTTTGTTCTATCACTTTAAACACAAATAATTTGGTTAAAATGTCGGGAGTCCACTTTAATATAACAGCTTTTTCCTTTTTTCGATTAGAAAATTATTTCGTAGAACAGATTTTAAAAAAATTCATGTAACTTTCATAGAAAATTAATTAAAAAAGGGTCTCCCTCATCCCCTAAAACAAAAACCTTCTCCCCACAATAAAAACACTCTTCCCCATATCTTGAAACTTTTCGACACAAAAAACAACCTTTTTTATTAAAAAATCTCTTCACCGCAAAGCAAAAACTTTTTAGCACAAATTTCAAATAAATACCTCTTCAACACAAAAAATATTTCAAAGCCTTAAAAATGAAAGATTTCGTTTGGATGCCGTACCAATATTTAATTTAAAAAATAAGTATGAGGCTGAACTGGTAGAAAAGTTCCTTCTTTCAGTGATTACCGATGTTCACTTCATGGAATAGATCAAAATTATTAAGATTCGCCCATTATTGTAAATAAGTGAGGGAAAATTTTTCAGCATTGGTCTCGGATAATCTTTAGTTTCTAATACAAAACCCATTTAATGACGATTCGAATTGTTCTTAATTTTGAGTAAATACGGTAGATTTCTATGAAAAAAATTTCAGCACAAAGGGGTGCTGTTCAATAGAATACGTCTAAGACTAATTAAATTCAACAAAAAAAAAACTTTTTTAGGTACTTTTGGTTACTCTTTACTATTCTTTAACGGATTCAATTTTTTATACATGTGTTTATTTTTTATTTTTGAATACATAGTCCATATTTTCTCAGTTATTTTAATTCAAAAAACTTTTTTGAATTGAAATGAGTAAAAATTTTGCAATAAACGTAACAATTAACTTTAATAAAAACAAAAACCAAAAGTGCCTATCACATTATTCGATACTTTTTAACATTTCCTTTTTTAGTTCGAAAAAAATAAAAAGCAATTTTAGAATATTTTCGAATTTAATACTTAGATTTGAAAAGAAACTCAGAAAGTATTTTTAGTTGAAAGATTTCTAAGAAATGTTTAATCCGATCTGGATGCCGATTTAGAAAAACCAAGCATCATATTTAAGCTGCAAAGTTATTTAAGAAATGAGCTTATTAAAAGTGATAGAATAACTTTTAGAAAAAAATAAAAAATATTATTTTTACTTCTTTTATTGAGCAATTATGAGACAAATGACCATAAAACTTGCACAATTCACATCGAATAGGAGCCATTTTTTGCTTGGATTCATCTACTTAAAAAATTTCCATTAAAAAATAAAAACAACTGGTCAAAAAAATCAACAAGACTTAAATCAAACAAAATTATATAAAATATTTACATTTTGGTAGTGAATGATAAACAAAACCATCCGGTTTATTCCTATCAAGCCAATGTAAAACTTTGTGATTAGACAATATTTCTTTGCATAATTCAGGACTTAGATTAAGAGTATATCGAATAAAAAAACCAAATGTTTCTAGACTATGAATTTGTGTCAACTTTAAATCGTTATATAATCCACCAAAAATTGGTCGCCTCTGATCTTAATAAAATTTTATTAAATTTTTTAATTGTTTTTTTTTTATTTAAGATTAAACGCTAAAAATACTTGCTTTCTTTATCGTCAAAGTTATTTTTGTACATGAGGATTTCTGGTGGATAATAGGGGAGGGTAAAATAAGCGTTCAAATTAGCATTTGTAGCTCCATTGTGTAAAAAAGGATTTGCTAAATGAATTGGATTGTGAAAATGTGTTATTGGAAATTGTGGCATTGAATTTGAGTAAGAATTAATGAGATTCGGTCGATGGTCGAAATTGGTGTTTATAGCTTCGTTTATAGTAATATCTTGTTCGTCTTCAGTTTCATTATGAACACACGTATCGTCCGGACCGAGGTTAAATTTAACTAAATTTTGTGCGGATAAGTTAGTGGGTGTGTGAAATTCGTCCGAATCAGAATTTTTCTGTGATTCATCGTCCAGCTCGGATGCATTCATACTCGACAATCAAATTATGGAAATAAATTCACAACCAACAATCAAAAAAAAAGAAATAATTTTCAAATCAGTTTCTAATCTTTTTATTCAGAACTTTTTTTTTTTCAAATTAAAAATTAATAAAATAAATTTATTTAATTTTGGAAATATTTTTTTTTGTGTTTATAATTTAAAGCCCGAGTCGGTATTTTTTGAAAAAAAAAAAGAGAAAAAAAACAAAACATAAAATTTTTAAGAGATTATTTACAATTTTGCAAAAGAAATTAGCCATCAAAAGTTGAGAAAAAAATTAAGCAACAAGTAGTAGTTTGTTTGTTTTATTTTTTGAAAGTTGAAAGAATCTTTCAAATTGCATAGTACACCATAGTTTAGCAAAGAAAGAACATTAAAATAAATAAAATAAAACATCACCTAAACCCAGACTTATTATAGTTACATTTTTTGTTCAAATTAATAACTTTTTTTTATTGTTCTTCTTGTTTTTTTTTATACATCCAAGCCAATTAATGGTGAAGGTTCTATAAAATTAAATTTCAAAAAAAAAATAATTATTTTTTAAGAAAAAACAGCTGTTTCATTTGAATATTTTGCTCTAAGCATAAACATTATTGTTCTTATGTCTTCTGTTAATTTGTTCTCCATATCAGTTATGCGTCTTAAAAGTTTTAAAAAAATTAAACTTTTTGTTATTTAAATTAAATACTCTGAAGGTTTATAAATATTTTAGATTAGGATGTCCCAAATCTTAAACTTTTTCTAATTTTTTTAAAAATTCGATTTATTACGAATAAAAAATTAACTTTTCCATTTTCATCTCTCGATAATGGATTTCTTCCTCTTTTTTTGCTCAAAAGTTAATAGGTGAAGAATGCTGATTTGTTACACCAGCAAGAAAATTTCTAATTTTTTTTTGCATTCCCAAAAAAACCATTACCGAAAAGTTTATATTCGTAATACAGTGGTGACGATTAACTTGTAACAATCGCCATTTAATGTTATCTAACGGCTTCTAACGTTTTTTATTATATGAAAGAAAAATTAAATTGAATAAACATAAATTATTTAATAAATTCCAGATTTTTGTTTTTTTTTACGGAAATTATTTAGCATTTTCTAACGCCATCTAACGTCATCTAACAAAAAACGTTAGAAGCCGTTAGATGGCGTTAGAATTGTTACAAGTTAATCGCCACCACAGTAAATCGAATTTTTTAAGAAAATTTTTTTTCACTGCAATTCTATCAATCGTGACGTAGCCGTACCAGCGTACCGTACCGTACCAAATTATTAAAATAAAATTAGAAAATACAGCTTCATGATGAAAAATTTTGAAAATCTCAATTTTAGTAAAAAAATTTTCGAAACAAAATTTGAAATTTTTCGATTTCTTCTTTTAAAAACGATTTTATAAAGAAAAGTAAAATTTTATATTGAAAATTTTTTTACCAAGATTAAGATTTTTAAAATTTTTTCAACAAAAAAAGTAAAAGCTTAATAAAAAAATTAATCATGTTCTGAATTTTTATTTTGGTTTAAATACCCTTGCGCTAGGTTCAGGTGCTTTTTTTGATTTCCAAAAACCATAGGGATATCAGTAGGGATAATTTAAATTTAATTAAATATTTTTTTTGTGTTTAAAAATCATTTGTAGCTTGAAAAATTTCTGTTCAAAAGCTAGTATGTTTTTGTGCTAATAAGTTTTATCAACGATAAAATAAATTGTGAAAAAAAGTTATGAAAATTGTGTAATGAAGTTTTTGTCTTGTTAAAATTGATTTTTGTGGCGAAAATTTCTTCGTTGTGGGGAACAGTTATTTCATTGTGGGTACTAGGTAGACCCAAAGTTTTTACCAAAAAAAAATTTATAAAACCTTCAAGGTAAAATTAATTTAATTAACTTTCGAATTAAAAGATACTTACTCGTTAAGATCATCAATTTTATTTTGTACAATAGGCCAGTTTATATTTACATTAGTTGTTGATGGTGTTATTTTAATAAGACTTGGAGATTCGGTTTGTTTTATTTTAGATGTAACATTTAGAAATGATTGACCGCTTGAGCCAAATTGAGTAACTTCAGTAACTTCAGTAACGGGAGTTTTTAAAATTTGAATTTGATTCGAATTATTTAAGCTATTATAAAACAAATCATTTGTACTATCACTTTTCAAATGATTTAATTCTTCCTAATTTAGTTTAAAAAGTGTGATTTAAAAAATTTTAAATTTTAGATTATATTTTTCTTAACTACCTCAATGGATGTTTCTTTGCTCATTTGATTGGGATCATTGTTGAATTTTTGAAAATCTGGATTTTGAAATCGTATTGGTTTAACAGCGTTGATTGCAAAATTGCTAATAGTGTCTGCAATAGATTGAAATGAAGAATTTCCAACATTTTTCTTAAGCTTTTTTACAGAAAAATCAAAATTAGCCGGTGTCACATCGCAACCAGCCATTGCAGGTGAAAACTCTAAAATTCCTACAAATTAAATAGAATAATATTAATAACTAGTAAATGAACAAAACTCGTATTGAAAAATTACCAGTTCCACTTCTAAACCCTTTACATTCTTTATAAAAAGCATCGTTCTCATTGTCTGATGATTGTTCCATTTTTGCATTATTAATATCCATTTGTCTAACTCCTTCGAATGCTTCTGTAAGTTCATCTTGATATAAAAAAAAAAATTTGAATTTTAAATTGAATCTTTTTGTTTTTCTTATGCTTAATTTTTGACATATCGTCAACTTAATGTTTTTTCCATTCAGGAAATAAAATTCAATTTGCTTTTTTTTTTTGAAATGTACGATATTAAAATCTTTTTATAAATAATACAATGTATTCTGATTTACTTAAACAGTTTTTAGATATACTTGTTGTTGCCTAATTCCTAAAAAATTATTAAAAAACTTGCTTTGTTTGTGGGAAAAGTCGTATGTTTTTGAGAGAGGTAGAAAAAAAACATAAAAAATGAGAATCCACAAAATTTTGACATAAAACTTTATTTGACGATAGGGCATACATCAAAATTTTTTATCCTAAAGTCAAGGAAAATACAAAAAATTTTTACCAGTGATCCTATTGATAAAAAATTTATCCAACTGTAAATATTTAAATGTTTGATGAATTTTAAAGAAATCTCAAAAATTTAAATTTGAATAAAATCTTTTAAAATGATTGAGAGATATTTTTTTTAAAAATTACAACTATTTCATACAGAGTTTTTATAAAATTTAATATTTAGATCGATTTTTCAGTGATTTTTTCAGCTAAAAAGTTTTTAAAAATATTTAAAATTTTTGAAAAAAACAAATTTATGTCGCATTCCCCTTTTTTTCCCCTCTCTCCAATGGGCTTCCATTTCTTGGCCATTTCGAAATAAGAAAACGATTTACAGCGACCTAAAAGACACGAATATTAAGATAAATCCTACCTTTACGATATGAATTTTCGAATTTCATTCTTAATTCTTTCGATTGACTGACTAGTTCTTCCTTTAAAAATAAATTCAAATTAATTAAATATTAAAATATCTTTTTTTTTAAATATCTTACATCTCTAAGATCGAATGTTATTTTTAGATTTTTACTAAATTCAATGGCAAATTCAGGATACATTTCTAGGATTTCGAATAAGTCCTCACGATTGATTTTGTGTAAATCACAATATGTTAAGGCTCGAACATTACATGATGATTTACCAATGTCTGGATGTAACAAACAATTTTCACCAAAAATATCATTTTTTCCCAAAATAGCCATGACAACATCTCCTTTTAGTATCTCGATAGATCCCCTTGATACAAAATACAACGCTAGTAACAAATCACTTCTATGTACTAGGGTATCTCCTGGTGGAGCATGAGTAGTTTTAAATTTCATAGAAAGAGCTCTTAAACATCCCGGACTAGCACCTTTAAAAGCTGAACACGTACTTAACAAATTTCGATTTAAATGTAGACATATATCTTCCTTGAAATTATATGATCAAAAAAAATAAATTTATTTTTTAATAATTAAAGATTTACTTGTAAACATTCAGGAAATCCTTTGAGGACTGTGTTCATGTCAATACCATTAGTGTATGACCAGGCATGTTGAAAATACTCTTCAAGTCTTTGACGTAAAGGATTTGGAATTTGGTGAAAACGAATAAATTCCTTGACTCTTAACATTTGAGTGTGGTATCGAGCTGTTCCACTATAAAGACGTTGAATTATTGCACTGACATTACCAAAAATGGAAGCATACATAAGAGCTTAAAAAAAATTATTTAAGTATAGTCACATATCAACTTAAGAAAATATTAAAAATTTAATTTATTTTTTCTGTCCTAAATCTTATCTATATTGAGACTAAATATAACGAAGCTGAAAAAATACAGCTTGTTAAAACAGTGAAAAGAATTAATTAATTATTTATTCTAAGACTAAGGCAACTTGGCGCCAGATTGATCTACACTTGTAAAATAAATTGGTGCCGTCTACTTTTATAAGGATAAAAAGTCAATTATATAGAAAATACTATTCTTTTTTTAAATGCTGTTTTTATGATTTATTTGAATTCAGTGGTTCCAATATAAATCTAACCTCAACCGTAATCCGTTAATTTTGAGCGTAACCGTAACCCATGTTAACCAGCATTAGTTTTCAATTTTTGTTTGAGCTATGGTTATGGTAAATAGATTATGTCCCTTTTCTGCTCCTCAACTCTTTTGTTGTTATTTGTTACCACTAATTTACGAAAAATCCCGTAAATTTACGGGATTTAAAAATTTTCTACAAAGATTTTTTATTTTCCTTCCTCTTTACACAGAAAATCAAAATTCAGAAATAATAAAATGTACTTTCTTTTACAGAGAAAGTAAGGAGTAAATTTCAAAAAAGTTACGTTCTTTAGCATCAAGCTTTATCATCTCTTATTTTAAAAAAAAGTAGATCTTACTTTGGTTAAAAGATTTCTTTTAAGGTATTATCCAGTTACAGCACTTGCTTTGAAAAAAAAAGGCATGAGCTTGAGTTTGAACGTACCGCTATCGTGAGCTTTCCTTTGAGTTTAACTTTTTTTAACGAGTCAACCAAAATGTTTTCCACTAATTTCGAAAAAAATTAAATAATGTTTTGAGCAGTTTTGAAAGCAAATAAGAGTATGTTTTTATTATTTTTTCAGTGAAATTATTTAGCCGATACAAACTTTATCATAAAAATTTTGAAAATAGAAAAATCGTGAAAAAGATGTAAATAAAACTGCAAACATTCTTTAATTTTTTCTTCGAAATTTGTGGAAAGCATTTTTGATTCACTTTTTAGGAAAAGTTAAACTCAAAAGAAAGGGAACGATCACAATCATGGTAGGCTCACGTATTTTTTTTAAGCAAGTGCTGTACCAAAAAGAAGGTTTGATATAATAAAAACATTCCTTTGATTAAATATTTCTTCTCAAGCTTTAGGGGCCGATTAATAAATTTTTTTGTATAAATAAATCTTACATCCAATTAACATTACACATATTGAAAATACTTTTTCACTGTTTGTATTTGGAGAAATATTACCAAAACCTACACTTGTTAAACTACCTTAAATAAAACGAAATTTTAATAAAATTTATAAATAGAATTTTTTTAAAGTTTTTTAAATTACTAAAAGTGAAGTAAAGAGCTGTTATGTATTTTGATTGAATGGTCGGTCCACCACTATTATATGTACTATTATAAGGCTGATGAGTTTGATTGGCCAATTGGTCAAGCCATGTTATCGGTATGCCTCGTTCGGCATATGATCGTCTTTCTGAATTACCAATAGCATACCATATACAAGCCAACCAGTGAGCTATAAGTGCAAATGTACACATCAAAAGAAACAAAACAGCAGCACCGTATTCACTATATCGATCTAATTTTCGAGCTACTCGAACTAAACGAAGTAGTCGTGCTGTTTTTAACAAACCTATAAGATAACCACCTTCCTAAAATATTAATTAATTTAAAACTAAAAAGCTAAAAAAATAATTCTAGCATATAAAGATTTACTTTAGTATCAGAGCCAATTAACATTAAATCGAAAGGTATTGCTGCAACTACATCTATTAAGAACCATCCTTTAAAATAATGTAATGCAATTTTACCAGGATGTGATACTACTTGATCATTTTTGTTTACATACGTAGTGCGAAAATTAATCAAGATATCAATTATGAACATAATATCGACAATCAAATCAATAATGGCTAGAGTACCATTGCCAACACTACTGTTGTAAAATATACGATTCAGTATACCAAAGATATAGTTTTCACTTTTAACATTTGTTTTTGGATCTGGCTCGATTGTTTTTTTTATAAAATTGTGATCGTTTTCGTTAAGTAGAAATGCTGTTACATATGGTGTAAATATGGCTGTGTAAATAACAAGGATTAAAATAAGCCAGTCCCATGCTGCTTTAAATGGTGAATAATGTAATATTGTAAATTTTGGTATGCGACTTGTTTGTAGTTTAGTATCAGGTGTTATTTCGTCTGTAAAAGAAAATACCTAAAAAAAATGATGTTATATGAGCTTTTTTTATTTAATAAATTTTCTGGAAATAGTTGTTTTGGTTGAAATTTTTTTTATAAAAAAAATTTATTTTAAATATTTTTTAACATTATGTTAAAGCTATAACAAAGTATGGTTAGAAATTGGCTAATGATATTTTAACAATCTGAAAAGAATATTAATTAAAAAAAATAGGGTAAAATTTTAAAGATTTTACGAGAAATAGAGTTTTATTTACAGTTACAGTCAAACCTCGTTAAACCGGCTTAATTGGTGAAGTGTTTTTATGCCGTTTTATCGAAAATGCCGGAATATCGAGTTTAAATTTATATACAGTCTACGCTCACTTTTATCACCCCATAGGTTCCGATAAACAAAAAACCTGATAAAATTGAATTGTGATAAATATGAATTAAAAAAATTTTCTTTTTTTGGCTCTGTAATTAAATTAAGCCTATTTCTCTGACAACTTTTTTTTTTTTAATAGTTTATTTATTTACTACGTCGTAAATGAAGTCCTTAACTATTATAGAGAACGTAAGACCAAGTTTTATATTGCCAGTCTAGACGCTAGTAAGGCGTTTGATAAATTGTGGAGAGCCGGTCTCTTTTATAAATTAATAAACCTAATCGATGAATGTATTTGGAGAATACTCTATATTAATTATTTTATTTCAAAAATTTGTATTAAATTTAATGGTTATTTGAGTGGGCTGAGGATTAAAAACAAATATAAAATGGTTAAAAAGCATAAAAAAAGTTATCGGCACATAAATAGATTTGAATTTAATCAAACAGTTGATAAACACATAAACTAAAAAAACGAAAAAGTTATAAACGCATAAAACTTTTTAGTCTATTTCCTAATATTAAAATGTTAGATAAAAAACATGTATATTCACAAGTATTTTTCTTGTCATTACGAAGCTTTACTATGAGTTGATTTTGTCAAGATTTTGAATTTTTTTAAATGAATTAGGAACCATTATAGAGTGGCTTATTATGTGCTAAAAAAATGGCCTTATATAAAAACAGCCGATGGAATATACAAAGTGAGAACAAAAACAGTATTTCGATATTTAAATCAATTTAGAAATTCCATTTTAGGTAAAAAAAACATAAATCTAATAAAAAAAATTAATTTTATGTGTTATTTCAACTTTTTTATAACATTTTTTTTACTTTTCGGTTTATGCGTTAGTTTTAAATTTTCACTTTTTTTATTTGTTTTTAATCTTCAGCCATTTGAGTGACCCCTTTAAAATAACAGAAGGCGTAAAACAAGGAGGGAAATTATCCTCCTACCTCTTTAACCTATGCGTTAATGATCTTATTGACGAGTGTTTAAAACTTAATCTTGGGGCTAAAATAGGAAATATAAATATCTCAATAATTGCATATTGTGATGATATAATTATACTATCTCCACTGTCAAGTCACATACAACAGTTGTTAGATAAAATATTTGATTACTCCTTACTATGGAAAATAGAGTTTAATGCCAATAAATCATCATATTTAATTTTCTCTAAATTTAAAATAATGACTTTGAGTAACAAAACTCCTTTAGCCATTGTTATTTGGTAAACAGTTAGAGTAACAGTTATTTGTCTTGTTTAAAAAAAAATTAAAAATAATTAAAGAAGAAATATACTAAACAAAAAAGTACGAATTTGCCTTAATTTTCGATTGACCATTTCAGTAACTCGCTGGCAAATAGACACAAGGGAGTCTTATAATTTGATCTTTCAGTATCATGAGCTCTTGAACTTTTGACAAAGACATCAACTAAATCTTTAATGATTTCCAAAATTACCTTATGAACAGTTTTTTTTGTCTGGCTTCTATGGTGTCAATTTTGATTTCGTCAAGAAAATTAAAAAATAAATTTGATGGGGTGTCATATGGTAAATGATAAATTGATTTATAAGATATATTTTGGAAATTTGAATTTTATTAAAGTTTGTTTTAGAAGCCAGATTAAAAATGAAAAAGCTGCAATCTATGATAGACCCAACCAATGCGATGTAGATTCCGGTTAAGGTATTTTTATTTAATTTCCAAGATTTATGCGACAAGATTTTAATAATATTTATTCTATCTCTACATCCCGATCTGATGAATTTGTGAACTAAAACACAGACTTTCATCAAATTTGATGCATAGGAATGTTGGGTTGACAATTGTAAGGTATTTCATTTTTATTAGAATTGTCCTGAACTAATTGTTTTGGTTTTAACATAATTTAATATATTTACCATAATAATTTTTTTTCGTTCGAGCTTTATTTCTTTTATTATATCAAAATTATCTAATATTTTCGGGAAAAGTTAGATGTACAAGTCAGGCGTGATAAAATTTCATATTTTTAAATAAAACATTGTACTGTTCGGTCATAAGGCGTGGTAAATATGAATAACGTGATAGAAAACCGTGATTAATTCGAATGAGA
>NTPY01000635.1:2776524-2797728 GCA_002922825.1 Brachionus calyciflorus | reverse complement strand
AACAAAGTATGGTTAGAAATTGGCTAATGTATTTTTTAACAATCTGAAAAGAACATTAGTTTAAGAAAAATAGCGAAAAATTTTAAAGATTTTAAGAGAAATAGAGTTTTTTATAGTCTTATTTACTGTTACAGTCAAACCTCATTAAACCGACTCAATTGGTGAAGTTTTTTTATGCCGGATTATCGAAAATGCCGGAATATCGAGTTAAAATTATATACTGCATTTCTCGCGAGTTAACGGCGTACGTGTACGCGTAAAATTTTGGAAAAAAATTTTTAAATGAGAATAAATCTGATTTTTGTAGTACTCGGTGAGCTGAATCGTTTGGTATATGGTAAAAAGAGTTTTAGACGAGTCAATAGTAGAATATTCCAAATATGTTTAATTTAATTTGAAAATCAGTGGTTTTCGTCAATTAACTGATTTCTAATCTACCAAAGACCCTTTTACTATATACCAATCGATTCAGCTCACAGAGTACTACAAAAATCAGATTTATTCTCATTTAAAAATTTTTTTCCAAAATTTTCTATTATGCCGTACGCGTAAATGTTCCCAGCAATAAATTGAATATTTTCTCTCTTAGAAAATTTGAATTTTCGGAGTGAAAAAAAATTATTTATTTTTGTTGAAAATTTGCCAATTTTTACAAAAATGAAGTAGAGTCGATTCGCTTCATTTTTCTGAGCCGCTCAAAGCATTCAGAGATATGATTTTGTTATTTTCAGAAATGTTTTTTATAGTTTTTAAAATTTAAAAATTTTGTAAATTTTAATAAAATAATTTTTTGAACCCATTAGTTTTCTGGTTCATTTTTAAATTTAAATTTCAACAAACAAATTATTCAAAACTTTTTGACCATACTTTGCACTTGAAATATGTTAAAATGATTAAAGTTGATTTAAATTCAATTAAAAAGCCAGAAATCTATAAAATGAGCCTTCGTCTTAGAATAATTAATTAAAAATAGTTTCTAACTCTTACTTGAGTAACTTTACCAGTCATGTTCAAATTGCTCAAAAAATCTTTTGATGTATTTTTATAGGTCAAATTTGTATTTATTTCTTTCTTCATTAATGATTCTTATTTCAAATAATTAAAAAATAACTAGGTTAATTAAGTTTAGTTCACACTACTCTAACCTGCTAAATTACTTAAACTAGTTGCTTTGGATTTGCTTATGAATTCGTTTGAATTAGCACATGACATTGGATCCAAAAATTGATTACTCTTCGTCATATTGTCCGTATTGAAATGTGAACTTCCCAAAGCTATTAAACTATTTGTTTTATTCTTATCTACATCTTCATTTATTATTTTTATTTTTGCACCACTTGAAATTATTCTATTTTCTGTTACTATTTCACAATTTTCATTTGATTCTGCATCTAAATAAAATTCAGTTATAATTAAAAGATTGCTTCTTTTTTTTAAGACTTGCTTTCTTTTGATAATTTTGTTCGATTTAAAGGCATTTGTTCTATATTCTCTTGGTGAGTGTTTAAAAAAGCAAAAGGATCTGATCTAGGAGGCGACGATGAACGAGTGAATATAGACGATATAAACGGCATACCTAGCTGTTGTAACAATCTATTTCGCTTCAAATCCCTCGATCCTTAATTAAAAAAAAAATAAAAATTTTTTTATTTAAAAAAATTTCGCATGATTTTTATTACCATGATGAGACTTGTTATCCGGGGCTTCATTTAGTTCGTCAAAATTTAAAATAAATAAAATAATTTCGGAATTTTCATTTTTAACGGGTGCAACTAGAACCTTGCACAGGAAATTACTGCCGTCACTTTTGTACAACAAAATAATTATTTGAGTTTCTTCAGTACCTTCAAGTGCTTGTGTTATTTGATTTTTCGATATTTGAGATGTTAACTGACCGAATAAGAATTCACATGTACATGATTTTTGCATTAGTTCACCGCGTTGATATTGTATTAATTCACAAAAAGCATCGTTACAATAGATTATCGGCTTATGAGGGACTTGAGCATTTGATATCAAAAATTTTCGGTCTTAATTAAATAATCAATTTAAAATTTCAAAAATTAATTATATTTTTCAAATACAATAAATTTGTACTCGGAAAATTTATTTTTTATTTTAACATTATATTAAATACAGTCTGACCTCGATTTTGTTAACCGTCTCGGTAACGTCCAAAATGTTAACAAAATCAAACGTTAACAAATTCGAATAAAAAATTAAAGGACTATGTTGATGAGCGTCATTTCAAAACTGTTAACAATTTCGAGGGCTAACAAAATCGAGGTCAGACTGTATTTTTTTTTTTAAAAGACATGTGGAAAAAAATGAAAACCTCAAATGAAATCATATGAAAGCTTATGAAAGTTTATTAAAGCTATACATTTAGTTGCTTTTTCTTTTTCATAGACGTTCTTAAATGTTAATTTTTTTAAATTCTTGAAAACCATTATTGTTAATTTATGTAACTTAGTTCCCGATTTAATCAAATTTAAATATTATGAGCAAAAATTTGTTTTACTACAGGTATTTATAAAATCGGGGATAAATTTTTGTTTTAATTTTACCGTAATGCCTTGCTATTTCATGCTACTTTAGATGACAATTTTAATGCAGCAGTTAAATCCGAAATTTTGGATTAAATTGCAAAGCAACAAGCTACAAAGCATTACGCTAGTTATATTTTATTTATTTTATAAAACGGACGTGTACTATAATCTCGAAAGGTAAAAATCAATTATTAAAAAATTATTAAAAAATTAAAATCTCGAAAAAAAAATTTCGAATTTAATTTTCGAAAAAAATCTCGAAAAATAAAAATTGACAATTAATTAAGATCTCATTAAATCACTCATACCATCAATAAATTGATCCATGTTTCTCATAATTTTCAACCAAACGTTTTATGGAATCGTCTCTTACTTTGTTTGGCAAAAATCTCACAATTCCAGTATATAACTTGCGCTGTCGGAACATCAGCGAGTTTAGGTCTATCGACTATATAACAGAATCCTAAGCAGTAAAGTTTATAGCCACCTTTTTGAGACCTTTCTTTGAGATTTTTTTCGTAATTATTCGAGATTTCTACCTTTCGAGATTGTGTCTATTCCCCTATAAAACTGTTTAAAAATTTCCTTATGTCAAAGTAAACGTAAAAGATCAATTATGAAAACAAAAAAAATGTGTTTGAGCTGATAAGTGATCAGCCTTAAGTCCGCAAAAAAATGAGCACAGAAGAATAAAGAGGACTTTGGAATCTTTCTGATCACGAAAAATCTGATCATTAAAATTTTGTCATTAACATAAAAAAATGATCACTAAAAAATTGTATTGATTATTGACAAAAATCAACTTTAATAATCAATTTGATTATTTTTGTTTTTTTTTTGGTTTTCCACTTTGAATATTATTTTCAAAAGTTTTGCCAAAATAAGAAATGAAACATTTTGTAAATATTCTAAAAAAAAAATTTTCTAATTTTTTAAAAGAAACCTGTAATAAATGATTTTCCAATATCTAATAAAACAGAAGTCTTAGTAGAAAAAGTTATCAGAAAGAGCGAAAAACCCGTGAAAAACGAAAGAGAGTTTAAATTACACAAAAAAGTAAAAAAATCAGATTTTCAAGGTGATTTCTGAAAAATTTTCAAGTTTCTAAACTATTATTTATTTAAATAGGTGCCACTAAACTCTTTCAGGAAACGTTTTTCTAATCCTTCTGATCACACAATAAAGCAGCTGATCACATAGTTGCTAAGACCCAAAAATTTACAATTCTATAAAAAAGAGGCACTAGGCTTTAGTCCCGAATGTTTCTTGTGTAAAAATTTTTATTCTGATTTTAATCTTAGATAATTTCAAAAGTATTGATAAAAAAAAAATCTATTTTTACTAAAAAAAAATTAAGTAGTTTACTTACTTTGTGCATCGAATTTTCTTATAATTGTATCTATAAATGTGTTCTGAGGCGCTACGTGTCCCCGTCTAACCGGCATTTTTTAAATTACAACCAAAAAAAAATTAACAAAAAAAAACTTCCTGATGATTTTGATCTAAAATTTTCTAAATTATAATCTTATGTTATTATTAAAATAAATTTTTAAAATAAAAAATATATATAAGATAAATGTAAATTATTAAATAAACTGAAATAAATAACTAACAGAAGGATAATAGCTTGCAACAAGGAAAAATATTTCTAAATGCCACCCAAAACATGATCAAATTTCACCTTAAGTAACAACATGAACACTATTTTTTTTTGTTTGAATCAACAATCGTATTGATGTTGTTCATAAAAAAATATTTATTTTTATGTTTTTCAAGTAAGAAAACTATTGATTAAACTTTTAAAAAATAATCATATCATATCTGCTTTCAATAAATCTTCAAAATTCCTATTAATTATCTCCCCACTTACTCTTCTTTTTATTTGAGTTGTCACAGCATAAAACCAACCAACAACAAAAAAAAAACTAAATAGAATTAAAGAGAAAATTTAAATAACTTTAAAACGACTGCAAATCATCACGAAAATTTTTTTTTAGTTCATTTTTAATTATTTTTTTTTTGCCAATGATAGAAAAATACGCACAATTAAAAGATAAATAAATAATATAAAATATAGTTGAAAATGAGAAATAATGAGAGAGAGAGATGAAAAATTTGATGATTGATAATTTTTCAATTTATCTTAAAGGGGACTGAAAAAATTGAATTTTTTTTTCTTCTGAATTAAAAGAGAAAATAAAAAATATTTGAATTATTTTGGGAATTATGACTTTGTTCGGTTAATATACTGTTTAAAATCGATTTTTTTAAAATATTTTTTACGACAAGTCTAACTCGAAATCTTTAGAACTGTTTTATCCGGCGTTTTTTTTTTCTCATTTTTTATGGTCTGAAATAATTGAGTCTTAAATCAAATAAAACACTTGTTAACGTCTTAGATCGAAAATTGTAAAAAATGAATATTGACTTTCTCAACAAAATTTATTTTGTGTGTTTAATTTAATTACGAAAAAAAAATTTTATTTTGATCAAGTTTCTTGGAAAATAAGTTACTTAAATATTTAAGCTTTAATTTATTCTTATTTATTCTTACTTGGACTTATAATCCTTTCTCCCTAAACCATGTTAAGCCTTGAATAAATAATTGTATTTATTTATTTATTTATTTGAAACAAACCGAAAAATTATTAATTGAAGTTTTTGGTTTATTATGCCATGAACAGACTTCTGCAATTAATTAAAACACTTGAGAAAGAAAAGTTTATCTCAAAATTTTATGGTATATTAATTTTTCAAGTTTTAGTCTAAATATAAATATTTTTTTTGTTTGTCATGCTATTTGTGTGGTGTCCGAAAAAAATGAATGACATAAATCGGGCTGAAAAAGTCGAACGTAGAGCCACTAAACTTGTGAAATCCATTCAGAAAAAAAGTTATGAAGAAAGGCTTAAAATATTGGGACTTACTAGTCTTCTGTACGAGGAGATTTAATGCAATTAAACTCGATTGAGTTGTTCTATTCGATCGCTCAACCTCCTCGCCTTTCAGCCTCAGATCGAGAAAGTTAAACAAGAAGCCAAGGCACGCTCTAAAGACAGGTTGTTAAGACATAATTTATAAAAAAGCTTTGATTTTTAATTTTTTTAAAGGCTTACCATAGCTAAGCACGACAGTGCTTAGTTCCGCGGTTAAACCCGTTGCAGATTATTTAATAATAATAATATAATAATATTTTTTGGTAGTAATTTTAAAAGACAAAAACAGTGTAGAACGGGTGCAGAAATAGAGAATTAACGTATAGTTCATAAAAAATTCTTACTCTTTTTCTGAGAACGAGATACTTTTATGATACGTACAAAATGGTAATAAAAAAATGCATTTGGTAAAATACCGTTTGATATTTTTTTGAGAAATTATTACCTGGTCTGCAAAATTTATTAATTTTTTCCCAAAAAACTAATACTTTGAACTTTTTATAAATAGTTTTTACAAAAGTAAATTAAAGTAGACAGAAAACCAAATATTCGAAAATATCTATTTATTTGTATTTAATTTTTACACAAAAATTACAGTTCTTTTTTTTCTAAAAAGAAACTCTTAATAAAAGATTTTCTTTTTTTTAACATTAAAGAAACAAGTATTTTTTAAAATTGTTATAAAAATTTTAAATCTAAATAACTTTGGAATGATTCCATAAATTCATAGGATTTTAGGTTCATTTTAGAGCTCTATATTTGCCATTTACAGTGATTCTTATGAAAGTGTAATGTCAACCGTCAACCTCAACTTTTGACCGTAACCGTAATCATAGCTCAAACATCTTAAAATTGAAAATTTTGTCGAATTAACATGGGTTACGGTTGACGGTTGACATTACATTTTTATAAGAACCAATGTAGAATTTTGTCTTAAAATTCCCAAATTTATTATTTTTATTTATAATAAATCAATACTTTCGACACTATCTCCCAAAGCTTTGTAAACAAAAGGTAAAATAAATTAAAAATCGAAAAATAACTTTTCATTGTTAGCAATCTTTTACCTAAGACTTAGCTCATTTTAAAGACTATAACAAAAATTTCCGAATTTTCGTTTAAAATAAGAAAAAAGTAAATTTTTCTTGCTATTTTATCTTTAAAAACATTTAAAGTATAGAATCTACAGTAAGAAACTTACTCTTTGTTTTTAGAACTTTAAAGATAGTCTAGCTTTTTTTTTTGGACTACCCTACAAAAAATAAAGAATTGATTTTTTCTCGGAGGTTTCAAATTTCAAATAATTATGAATTGTAGGAACCTTAAAATAAACTGTTAAATTTATAAAAAATTTTTTTTAGAAATTAGCCTTCGCATCTTCAGAATGATATAATTAGAAGATAGAAGAGTCTGGGGAAATTTTATTTAAATTTTTAAATAGTATGGTTTCTTAAAAGTTGAATACAATTAATTTTCAATAATCGAGACACGAGACTTTTTGTTTTGCCAATTTTTTTTAATATACCGACAAAATTGATCCCGTAAAAAGTAAGTCTACTTTCTAAACCTTGATTCTGAGAAAGTTTTAGATAGAATCTGACAATTTTTACAAACTACCTATGGTTCAAATACAAAATTGTATTCTCCTGTAAAACGGTAAAAAATTCAAAACATTTTAAATTATTTTTTGCATTTTTTAAAAACTAAATAAACACTCTGATTATCAAAGTTCGATTAAAAAATCTGAATAAACATGAAATGTTTTAATGTTTAAGGCTAAATAACATATTTTAATTTAAAAAATCTAAAAAAACTTTCCTTTTTTCTGATACCTATAAACAAATTCTATGAAATTGTTGAGGGTGTTGAATAAAATATAAAGCCATTTTATAAAATCGTTATTCTTGTTGATTAAAGTTTGAAGAAAAAGCGAAAAAAAATTTTCATCATATGTAATGAATAAATAATTAGATTCCAGGATCAAATCAATAATAAACACTATCGTAGCAATTAGACTAGATAAGATGCTTCAACAACAAAAAAGACTCAACTTTCTATAAAAAAATAAATAAAGAAAAACGTCAAGCTGTGTTCTTTTTTCTTTCTAAGGTTCTAAAATTATTAAATAAGTAAATCGTAATTTAATTTATGATATATAAATAAATCATCAAAGATAAATTTCTTGAAAAATTTTGAAACAAATTGAAATTAAACTATCATTTTTTTTCAAAATAAATTTTGAATATTTTCATGATTCTTAATTAAAAAATATATCGTCATCTCCCAAGATTACAAAATTAAAATAACCAATACAAAAAAGCTAAGTTTGTTCAAGGGTTCCTTATTTTTGTCACATTATGGTAAGTAACTTTTATTTGAAGAAAGAAAAAAATAAAAAGTTTAATTAAGTCTTACCGTATTTCAGGAAGAAAAGTGAAAAAAAATTTATTTATTTTATAATTATTCAGAAAGAAAATAAGAGAACTATATATGGTAAATTTAATTAAATGAAATAAAATCAATTTTTTTAGAGGAAAAAAATGAAATATTTCAATTAGACTATGATTTTTTGCATGCTAGATTATAAACAACTAGCAAAATATAAAAAAGCGAAGGAAACTAAGTAAAAATTACTTGTATATTAAAAAAAAATTTATACCCAGGAAATTTAACCATGGATCTTTTAATCAAGCTTTAAAAAAAAAGCTAAAGTATTTAATTAAAAGTTAAAATTAATGTTAAAATTATACTAAATTTGCTTTATGATCCTTCTTTTATATAAATGTATCTATTTAGTTAATAATTTTAAAAGAAAAAATAACAACGACAACAACCTTCTAAGTGATCCTATAATGCTTTTAAAAGAAAATAATTAAATAAACTATGACGAGGAATAAACACAAAAATAAAAAAAATGATGATGATGATGATGAAGAAGATGATGAAGATTTTTATTATAATAATTAAAAATTATAATAATTTCCTAAACCGCTAACTAGGAAAATTTATGAGTTTGGTGGAATTTTTTTATTTTTTGATTAAAAATTAGTGTCCTTAAGTAAAAAGCTCTTTTTTCATATAAACTTAAAAAACTAAATTGATTTTGTAAAATTCTTATAAAATTCCACTCATTTAATTTAAATCAATACTCTTCAGTAAATACAATTATAAAAATTATTAATTGTAAAATTGGAAAAAAAAACTTGAGTTTCAACAAATAATTGAGATTAATAATTTTTTTTGTTCAGCTAAAAAGACTAGATTCCAAAATATAGTCTAATTTTAAAGAATTAAAAACTAAAAAGTCTTTTTATTTATAAAAATTTTTATTGCCAATCAATTGATATTTTGTAAAAATATCAAAATAAAGTATCAATTATGTTCATCAAGCCTGTGAGCAAATCAAAGACTAATTTTAGCTTTAAACTAATGTTAATGTTTAGTAGTCACCGAGCCTCAAGTATTTCATATAATGAACTTTCTGTATCTCTAAAAATTGATAAGTTTTTGCCTTTAAATTTATCAAAATCGAGTATTTGATCAAGTTTAAACCGAAATTAATGCAAATATTTTCGAAATTTGATTACATTCCGCAGGTATCATACTTGGGAAATGAATAAGATCGATATAGGGGCAAAATAAAGTTTTATTACTATTACTTTTTACAATTTAAATTAAAATTACTTTGCAAAAATTTCAAAATTCAAAATTTTTTTTCAAATTAAATCAAAGCATTAAATTTTTTTTGTGCATTTGCAAAAAATAAAATTGAAAATAGTAAATTGTAATAGTAATAAAACTTTATTTTGCCGATATAAGCGACTTAAAAAATTCTTATCAAGATCTTTTAAGTTTGGTAAACGATCTTAACAAGATTGGTAATGGATCTTATAAGCAGGGTTTTTTTCATATGCAAACGCTTAAATGTTGCATTTTTTGCAATTATTGCATATATTGCTTTATTTGCATATTCAGCTACATTCACCATATGCATTTGCATATTTTGCATTTTATTTGCATATTCTGCATATTTTTCGCATATATTTGCATTTTATTTGCATATTCTGCATATTTTTCGCATATATTTGCATTTTATTTGCATATTCTGCATATTTTTCGCATACATTTGCATTTTATTTGCAGCATATTTAATATTTTATGTTGCATTTTTTATTAATGATGTTGCATATGAAAAAAAACCCTGCTTATACGATTCCAGATGGAAATTTTAAGATTTGAAAATTTTTCTTGAACCTAAGAATAAGTTCTTAACATTATCTTGTAAGATAAAATTGAGAAATTTTAAGATTTTTAATTTTATTAAAAGTTTTTCAAGATCTTTGATAAGTTCATAAGACGATCATTAAAAGAACTCATTAAGAAAATATTTCAAAAAAATAATTTGTTGCTTATTTTTTAAGATATTCGATAAAATCAGAACAGAATCTTATAAGATTCCATCAAGAATATTTAAGACAACGTTTCTTAAAAAGTTAAATTTTATTTTCCAATCAAAAAAAGTCATATGAGTTAAATTCAATTATAAAATAAATTTAACAACTAAAGTATTGACAAAAAGAAAGAGAACGTCATGAATTTTTTCTTTATTTTAAATTTAAAAAGTCGTCCTTTTTGAATGGATCAATATTTTGAAATAATTTTTTTTTCATTTAAAAATTGCTCATTTCCTCTTTCGAACGAGCTATCATTCTGTGGTTGGCTAACTAAAATACACTTTACATGAGAAATAAAAAATCTTCTCCTTTTTTTTGATTAAAATTTTCTGACGAAAATAACCCAAGTAAAAAAGCCAACGATAAAAAATCGATAAATATCGTTTCATCTTTAATTATTGATAAAAAAGCGTTTTTTTATCGATTATTAATATTCAAGATTAATATTACATATAAAACGTTAATTAAGCGGTATTTTTTCTCAGAAAAATTAAAAATAAAACACGTTTTCTATTCAAATTTTTAAAACATATTTTAAACTGTTTTAGAGCAATTTATATTAGCATTTAGAAGAATACTACAAAAGAAATTAATGAGATCATTAATGAGATTTCTTCACCAAACGGATCAAATTCCTATCTTTCTCTTGTAAAGTGTATTTTAATTAGCCAACCACAGAATGATAGCTCGTTCGAAAGAGGAAATGAGCAATTTTTAAATAAAAAAAAAATTATTTCAAATTTACGTACCGTAATACCTTGTAAAGGAACGCATTGCATTAAAACATAAAATTTTCTATTGCATGCATTTGTTTGCAAGGTAAAAGGGAATAATGCTAGTTTTTCGTGTTTTATTTTATTCTGGAAGCTGCTTTCTAAAACGGAATTAATGTAAATCACATATTTAAGTTGAATATTTTTGCATTTTGAACTCGTATAAATTCTTTTTTTTTCAACTTGCATATTAAGACGAATCCATGAACTAAAAAATGGATAGTTTTTTGTTACAGTCTATTTTTATAGTACTGAATTGCTTATTTGATTTTACAAGTTTCTCAGTGAATTCACCGAAATTCCGAAAAAATAAGGGATTTACAGAACAATTATTCAAAATAAAAGTGTTTGAAAAAAATTTAGACCATATTCGGTAGAGGTCTTTAAAATTAATATAAAAATTTTTGTTTTACAGTTTGTGCTTTTATTTTAATTTACTCTTTATTCAGATTTTGCAATTTTTATCAAAGATTTTCTTTATTTAGTTCATTTTAGTTCACAAATTTTTTATAATATCCTATTTTTTTGACGGTGATATTTCCTAAAATATTCTTCGACATAATAAATTCGATAGATAAGAAATAAATTTCGACATGTTTTTTCCGACATGAGTAATTTCGACAAAATAATTTTGACAGAAATAATTCGGCTTTAAAAAAAAATATACTAATTTTATATTTATTAATTAACCATATATTTGATTTTTTTTCAAGAAACTTTAGTCATGTGGGATCAAACGAAAGTCAAAAGACTATTCGGACAAGAACTTTCAGGACTTTTTTGAGGTGATTTCGGGAGAGCAGAGTATATTCAAAAACAACATTAAAAAATAACAAAAAATTAAAACTTAGGTCCAGAATATTTTAATGATGTATTGAAATGTCGAATTTATTATTGTCGAAATGAAATTTAGTCGAAAATATTAAAGTCGAATTTTGACATGTCTAATTAATTTTGTCAAGATAAAAGCATCTTGTCGAAAAAAAGCATTTTCTTTATAGAAAAAGATATATCGAATAAAAAATTTATTTATTAAACTTTTAGTAGATCGTCTTTATGATCACAAAATTGGCTCCATGATCACAAAACCAATTAAATGATCACCAAAAACGTATTTTATTTTGATTAATTTTTTTATCAATTTTTTTTGATCACACACTTTGTGATCCGAGCATTGGTGATCATCGAAGATCACGAACCCAGTGATCATGAGATGATCACAAAGTTTGTGAACATATGATCATAAAACGAGGTTGACCCGGAATCTTACTATACCGAATTATTTATAGTAAGAGTAAGAACCATTAAATAAGGGACCATACTTAAATAAGTGATATATTAAAATTAATAGAAAAACACTTCTTAGTCCCTCGCTCATACATACCAAAAACCCATACCTGTTTTTGTTTTAAATCTTTTCCCTTGTCGAGCTTAACCTTAATAAATAACGATTCGTCGATCTCAACAAAAGAATTGTTACCACCAAGTCTTATACTATTTTTATCAAAATCTTTCAGGACAACTCGAAGAATTCTTTGTTGATATGAAATTATCGTGGATCGATCTAAAGAAATAATAGAGACTTGATCAATTTGCCGAGTCTGAATTGACCAATAATGAATTATTTTCATTTAATTGAATTTTTTATTTGATTAATATTGAGTTAATAAGGCTCAAAAACCATGCAATTCTAACTAAATTTTATGATTTGGAGAACCTTACAAATTTATTATCTCTCATCGAGACTTTAGAATCCGACTATTAGAGATTTCGTCTAGAGGGTCTTGAACTTCTTCAAAATTCCGAATAGTTAAAAGCAATATTTTCATTTCAAAGCCTGGTTTAAAATTCGACATAAAATTCGTCTCAAGAAATGAAAATATCGCTTTTAAGTTTTAACTATTCGGAATTTTGAAGAAGTTCAAGATCCTTTAGACAAAAAATTTTTCCACCCCTGATAAAGCCAGTTTTCCTAGGTTTTCATATACGTAGATTACGAATATTTTATCGAAAATGGTCAATTCAGATAGTGCTCTAGTTTTGCATGGCGCGAATCTTACCAGCATTTGTATTTTCTTTTTTCAGAAAACTCTTTAAAAACCAAATTGGTAGCTCCTGTTGCTGACGATATCTCTCATACATATTGTTTTAATAAATTCATTAGTCTGTTTTAAAATGTTGGAACAAAAAATAATAAACATAGTTACAAAATAAAATTTATTTTCTAAAAATTATATTCCAATAAATAGAAATTTTGATTTGAATGGAAAAAATATTTTTAAAATAAAACTAAGCCACTTTGTGAAAGAATAATAATTATCTATTATTTTAGGTTAATTATTTTGTGATTTATTGAGTACTTCTTTCTAAAATTCATCATCATCATATTCTGGAACTTGTCGTATAAATCGTTCCTCTTTTAATTTTAATTGCTTCAAACCCCGGAAAGCCGAAAATATTCGAATACTAAATACTATTTGAATAGTTATAAAAATTGTAGCAAAAATTCCAACTACAATTTTGTCTATAATTATCTTTGTGGGCATTTCTACTGCTATACTGGCTATTGTCGAATGCCATACACAACATAAAACTAAATAAATTATACTCGTTATTTGATATTTATCTAGAGATGTCAAATACGAAACAGTTGGAAGCGTTCGATTACTCACCCATTTGAAAGATACACTTTAAAATAAGGTAAAAAAATGAAAAAAAATTTTCGTTGTTTTTTTAACTTAATTTTACCTGGTTAATATTAAAGTAAATGTGCCGGAAATTCTATTTGGAGCTAAACGAGTTTCAATTGAAAAAATTGTTAACGATAAAACAGTAATTAAAAAATTGAACGAAAAACAATTTATTAAGTAGTAGGCTGGTCTTCTTGAACAATAACATGTGGCTACGAATTTGGCTCGTTTAGACCTACGAACTTTGTCCATCTCATGAAAATCGTGAGCTTCTACGTCTATATTATTTATTGATCTAGCACTACCTATATCATAAGAGGCTTGTTGACTCACTTTTACCATTTTATACAACTAAAAAATAATAAATTAAATTTTTTTTTAAATAGTACTTAACGTAAAGATTATAGATTTTTACAATTATTTTCTTTCTGACTCTAAGTTTTTGAACTAAAATTGCTGTATAAACGCCGTATGGATCAATTCGAGGCTATATACCTTTTTGAGACTCACTAGCTAATTTTTTCATTATAAATGAATAAGATTCAATTTTTACTCAAAAAAGTTTTTATTTGTTCGCGAAAGTTCAATGTCTAATAGGTATTGTTCTCAAGAAACAAATAAATATTAAAAAAAAAGGCTAAATAAAACTTTAATACCTTTTCAAAACTTCACCGGGTAATTTCTTATTTTTTTTTATTTTCGGGTTAATTTAATCCAACCGGGCTTTAATGATATAAAAAATTGGTCTTTCTAGTATTAAGAAATTTTCAACTATTTCTAAAGGCCATTTTTAGAGTTATGTCAGAAATATTTCAAAACGTGTTAATTTATTTCAGAAATATACTTATTTTTTTCATCGAAAAAAAATTTATGAAACGATTTAAAATTCAAAATTAAACTCATTGAAACTCAGTGTATCCCCGATTTTATGAACCTGTACTGTAAAGCATACATTAGTTCACAAAATCGAGAGTTCATAAAATCGGAAACTAAATTACATGTAGATAACTGTGAATTCTAAAGGTTGAAGTTTTTTTACTTCACAAATTCGAAGATATATAAAATCGGGGATACACTGTATTTTCAGTTAGATATAAAATAATTCGTCAGAAATTCAAAGAAAATTTTAAAATAAAAAATTTGTAAAAGTTTTTTTTTTTTTAATATTTCATGATAAGACTTACTTTCCACTTTTGTTGATCCCTAAACGAATGTAAAGTCTCATAATAAATAGTTGATATTCTTTCCTGATTTTGAATAAGATTAACTTGTGTTGTTTTTCGTTTACTAGCTAGCGTGATACTTAATTCTTGAGTATCAAGTGGAAAATTTTGTAATTCAATACGCTCCCAGAAATTTCCTTTTGCTATTCGAGTCTCGGTTATTTCACGTCTGTAATCGTCTATCTTATCAATTTTATATTTTGTTTCTTCTTTAACATCATGTAAAGAGTTCTCTATGAACAAATAAGGATTCCAATCTTCTTCACTTTTAAATTCTGTTTTATCGGCTTGTTCATCACACCATTTGGAAATTATACGAACTTCGGCTTGAAATTTTTCATTTAAAGTGTCTACTTCGCCTATGGATAAAAATTCTATACTAACTCGAATTTGTACTGGGTATTTAATTGTTGAATCAGGATTAATTTTTTCCAAAGTTTCATTCAACTTTGGCATCAACGATTCAGTTTCACTCATTATTTAAGGAAAATAAAAAAAACAAAAAACAACTTAAATTATGATTAATGAGCTACTCTTAAGTCTAAATTTAAAATTAAAAAAAAAGTATTATATTTACAAACAAGAAGAAAATTTCAAATTCTTAATAAAATTTATATTTTTTTGAAAATTTTAATCCTTATATTTTTTGACATTAAGAAGTTATGAATATGCTCAAACAATGACGATTCATTATTACAATTAATTATTTCATTTTAAGAGTATCATGAAAAGAAAAAAGAAGTTTTTGTGTAGTAGGTAAAAATTGTTTGTAATTATTTACCTATTATTTCTAGAGGGTACACAGCTTTTCGAAAAAAGAAGATTCAATTTTGAAATTTGAAGAATGGGATTTCAAATTGAAAAGAAAAATGTCTAATGACACAAGCGCTTTAGAGTTTTTTTTTCTTTTTATATTTAAAAAAAAATAGATAAATATTTGAATTTTTTTGTTGTATAATTTTGAAAGAAATTTTGCCATTAAAAAAAAAGCAATAAAAATATTTTCTTGTTTCAATGAAAAATAAAAAAACTTTTAAAATAAAAATTGACTTATAAACACAAATTAAACAAAAGTAAAATTTTTTCCACTAAAACTTACCAACATAATGTTTTCACTGAATTCCGATCGATCTATTTCACGATTAAATATTAAATTATTTTGTATTAAATTATATTGTCATTAGGAATTTTATTTAAATAAAATTTCTAATGACAAAGGCACATTCTTCGCAATAAGTAAAGCAAAATATGAGGGAGAAAAAAGAAAGGGTTTTGTTTATACTTTTATTTTAAATTTTTTTTATATGCTTTGTTATCCAGGTAAAAAAAAAAAGATAATGCAACAAAAAAATGCACTTAATTTAAAATTAATTCTTTAGTTTGCCCTGAAGGCTCATTTATCAAACAAATAAAAGACGTTGATTTAGATCAATTTAATCTATAATAATTGATTTAGATCTTTTTACTGTTTAAGATGGTAAAGTTTGTATAGATGCACTTATGTGACAAAGTTATGTCACAAATATACGATCAGAAAGATTGTAAATTTGTATGACTTGTTCTGAGTATCATAAGTTAACCACATCTATGCGAAAAAAATTATTCTTAAAAGTGAAGATTTAAAAACCTTACGGTTTTTAATTTTTAAATTTATGAGTATTAAAAGCTCATAAATGAGATAAAAACTTTTTATGAAAATTTTTGTTCTCATTTTTGAGAATTTTTTTCTACATAAATATTGTTTTACTTGTGATACACATATTAGTAAAATTTTCACCTAAAATATTTAAAGTGAATGGTCTCTGTGCACTTAAACATAGAGTTTTTGAAGAAATGCTTTAAAATCGTTTAGTATAAAACAGCGAAAAAATGCAAAGTAATCAATACTTCTATCCCAAACAGGTTCGCACGACATGCCAAGAGTAGCTTTTTTTTCTTTTGAAATTTACGATTATTTTAGATAATAAATGCTATTTTTGAACTATTAAAATTTGACGTCGGTAAGTAATTCAAAATCCATAATTAAATTTTAAATAAACTTTTTGTAGCTCTTTATCTTTTTTAAGAAATTTGTTAATAGTATTAATTTTCATGTAGAACGGCCGAGCTTTAATTTGAACAAATAGTATTCGTGTTGTTTTTTAAAAGTAATTTCACATATTTTACGCTTATTTAAAACTAAAGCTCATTGTTAGGTTATTTTCACTCAAGTTCGAATGATTTATTTTAACCTTAACCGATACAGTTGATTTATTTAGTATTTTAACATGTCAAGTATTTTATTCCTATCTAAAGTCTTAAAATGACAGATAATAAAAAAAATTTGTTTAAGATAGATAAATATGGATAAATAATTCTTGTTATATTTTATGTATTTTCCTCAAAAAATAATGATCATACTAACAAAATTGCTGTACTACATAATTTAGAGTTTTTCATACTTGTAACATGGTACACAATTATTTTTGTTGCTAATAGTTTTTAAACAAAAATTAAACTAAAAATATATTTTTCCAAAAGAACTGACAATCTTAAAATCTTTATTGATCAAATTAAAATATTTTTCTTTAAAAAAGACTGATGGATTCTTTAGTAAAAGTTAATCCTGAGCCGTAGGCTCAGTCTATTGCGTTTTAGCTTTTTCAAGGAAAAAATAGTTGACTTCATAATTTATGACAAATTATGCCAAGTTTGGTCAAATTCAGAGCTTTTTAGGGAAAAAAATTAGAATTCCAAAAAGTTTATTAAGAATTTCACTTTTAGAAAATAATAATTCAAGTTCAAAAATTTGTTCTTAGTTTCTTTAAATTTTCAATTCTAATAAAATTTTCAAATAAAATTGGATACTACTTTATGAATTAAGAAGCTACTTAAAAAAGTTTTTTTTTTAAAGAATAAATTCATTCTATTTAATTCTATTTAAAATAACACAAAAGATTAAAATTTTTTTTTTCATATATAAAAAATCTAATTTCACTCTTTCCGATGTTACCCCTAATCTGCCTATGTTCAGAACTTATTTTTTATTTAACCTTATTTTATTTTTAACCCGAAGTGTCATACAATGTGCATGGACCGAAAATACCTCTCCCATTTTAAAATTTTATTATTAAGGGTGCGACTGGATTCGTTCGCCACTTCGAGTTGTAACACTGTAACAACTCAAATTAAGTTTTATTTAATTAAAATGGGTAATTAATCGAAGAATATAATTAAACCCGGGGTTTCTATACAAAATCAAAATAAAATATCAATTTTATTCAAATAAAGTTAAAACCAAGTCTTAACTTTATTATAAAAGTCCAATTTCGGATATAAGTGGGGCACCTTAAAATGAGTTTCCGACTAAACGAAGAGAAAATTGAATGTTAGCTAAAAGAAAAAACAGCAAAAATTTAAATATTATAGTTATACAGTCAAAACGGGTAAATTTTTGAATCTTTAAGATTATTTGAATTTTTAATTATTTTACTCAAAATTTTAAACGCGTTCTAACTAAAAGGACTTTAGAACAATAAATACAAAAATATTTAATTAGAACAAAACAGTTTTTACTAAGAAAATTAATTAAGATTCAAAACTTAATAAATTTAGGCGTTCTTTAATAAGGAAATACGGTATTAAAAATTCGATTGCAAAACTTTACAGTAAGTACATTCAGTTAGAATATGGCTTTAATAGCTTCAATTATCGATAATTTTTAAACAAAATTTTTTGGCTCAAAAAAATTCAAAACTATTAAAAAATTAAATTTTTCTCTAAACTAACTTTATCTTCGTCATAATCATCATCGACCTGGCTTATTAGACTCGGTTAAAAAATCCATAAATTATAAAATTCAAAAACTCTTAAACGAATCTTTTTTTCTAAAATTAAATTAATTGAATATCAGAATGCTTTGAGCGGCTCAGTGACATGGAGCGAAGCGACTTTATCTTGTATACACATTTCATTTACTAAAAAAAAACTAAGTTGGAATACAAGGATTTTTTTTTAAATAAAATTAAAAAATCAAGATAATTTAGTTAAAACCAAATAAATCCACATAGCAGAATCTATGTGGATTTATTTGATGAATATAAAATCTCTACCATATTTAAATTGACCTAGGCCAAGAAAATGATATTTTAAGAATTCTATCCCTACACTCTTAAGTGTGAACAATGAATGTATTAATCTAAAACTTTTCTCGCATGTGAGATCAAAATGAAATAAAGCGTTTGAATAAAAAGTTCCTTGTGTTTGTTGGTTTTCGTATTCCTTTGGTGAATTAAAATAACCAGAATGATTTGAAAATTGGACTTGATATATCCACCGTTCATTATCTCTCAAATGTAAAATTAAATCAGACTTTAGATATTTTTATTTTAATGCGTTAAGCTCTACTGATGAGTCCTTAAAAGAACGAAAATGAACGGTGAACTAAAGTCTGATTTAATTAATTTTTACATCTGAGAGATAGTTAAAAGTGGATTAAATCCAATATTCAACTTATTGTGGTGTTTAATTCAGCAAAGAAATACGATATCCAACAAACACAAAGAACATTTTATATCCTATTCAAAATCTTTATTTCATTTTGATATTTTTTTTTTGACAAAATTTATTTTTACAGTATTAAATAGTAACATTTTTTGTATAAAATTCGTCGAAGAACTTTGATTATTTACTTTAAAAAAAAGTTGGAATTTGTTTGGTTTCAAACAAAAATAAACAAAAAGTTTATGGAAATTTTTAAAGGATCGAATTAATATAACCAATCACAAGTTAAAACAATTAAATTTATTTTAAACTGCTGAAAAAAAAACTAACAACGCTTTCAGTTATTTAAGTAAAAATTTACCAAATTTCTAACTTTAAAACATATGAAAAAAAATCTCTAAGTTTAATCAAGCATTTACAATAGCAATTTTATACTCGTCGTTTAGGTTATTTGAAAAGAATCCTTAAATGGTAAAATGAATAAGATTATATAACCAAAGACTATATTGGCTATCTAAGGCTGGTCTTTGAAAAAAAAGACACATTGCAATTCGAAACATCTTTAAGTTGTTGCCAATAGTTTTTGTGTGTTCTTTTAAAGATCAAATTTAAAAAGAAATTAAGAAATAAAATTTTAATATCAAATTTTTCTAAATAATTCCATTTTTAAAATAGAATTTTCCAGAATAAATAAAAAGAAACAACTTATATTTGATTAGGAAATAAATTTAATTTAATTTCCAAGCTGTTTTAGTCATAATAGAAGTTAAGTAAATATTTTAATTTAGATAGAAATTTTAGTGATTAATTGAAAATTTATAAAAAAAAAGTAACATGAGAAGGTACACACAAGGAGCTTACCAAACTAGTTTTTCATTTTTTTTGGATTACTTTCAGTATGTTACGAAATTTGAATAAGAAAATTTGAGAATGTTTAGTTTTGTATTTTAAAAAAAAAAATTTTTCTACTTTAAATATTAGAATCTCAAGTACCCAATGATAAATTTGTGATTGGAATGATACTAAATCAAATAAAAAAGCTATTTACCTTTTCTGTTCTATGAAAATTCATTTTAAAAAAAATTAAATTAAAGAAAATCATGTTTTTTTTTTAGAAAAATAAAAAAACAAAATCTAAAATGATATTTTAGACTTTAGAGTTTATTTTTCTCTGATTTTAACGGAGTACTCCAAAAGAATAATTCAAAAATTAAATTTTTAAAGTATTCTAGAAAAAAAGCTTTACTTTATTTTTCTAATATATAGGGACTTTTTCTTGATATCTTGATAGAAGTTTTTGGAATTTTAAGTCACTTTAAATAAAAATATTTACAGTAGATAAGGATTATTTCCTCTTTGGGAATTATCATGTTGAATGATAATTATAACTTTTCCATGAGAATTTAACGGTTAGGGGTACTTTTTCCCCGATTTATGAAAATTTATTTAGTTTTAATTTTCATGGTGATTATAAAAAATTAAAATAGCGACATAATAATATAATAATAAATTTTGAATGTAATTTCAAATAGGGTTGTTAATTGAACTAGATTTTGAAGTTTGAAAATTTCAAGTCAAAAAATTTAAATTTTGAAGTTAGGTTAAAATGATGTTTTTTGAAATTTAAAACCGTTTGGACACAACTTAAAACTTTTGATTTTTTGGCTTGAAATTTACAAACTTCAAACTACAAAATCTAGTTCAATTAACAACCCTAATTTCAAATACTTCAAATGAACTCGTCCAATCACTAAATTCCTTGTTACACGAGAACGTTTAAGATTTGGTTGTAATACGAAATGTAAAACGAAAACATGTCTATTTATTAATGAAAATTTAAAAAATGCAATGATTTGTGTTATCTTGATACTGCACTTCTATCGACTTTATGTCGTACTGTAGCCGTAGCGTAGCGTACCGTTGCGTAGGGTACCTGACCGTACCGTACCGTAGCGTAGCGTACCAGCGTACCGTAGCGTAGCGTAGTAGCGTTTATACTAAATTAGAAAATACAGCTTTTTGAATACACCCGATGTTTCAATTTTCTTTAAATCTTTCTATATTTTTTGTGAAATTAAAAGTGAAATTAAATTTCTA
>NTPY01000635.1:2762362-2776310 GCA_002922825.1 Brachionus calyciflorus | reverse complement strand
TCAGTGTATTCACAAAATGTCTCTCACTTTGATGTATTTTCTTGTTCTAGTATAAACGCAAATATGGTACGGTACGCTACGGTACGGTCAGGTACGCTACGCAACGGTACGCTACGGCTACGACATAAAATTGATAGCAGTGCAGTATATATTATGTGAAAATAAATAAACAAGTTCGATTAGAGAATTAAAATTTTGATTTATAAAAAAATATATTTTTATTACTTTTGCCCTATTTTAAAAAGATACTTTTTTCCCAAAAATTTGGACCGTCACGAATTTAACATAACTTTATTTGAAAGAGGATGTTCAAGTAATAAAAATATTTAATCCCCCATAAATTAACACCTTTGCGGATTTTTTTTTTTAAATTTAAAAATCTTTTAAGAATTTCAAACACAAAATATTTCTTTCGATTATTATGATGCTAGAACTTGAAATTTCTATTAAAAATGCTAACAATATACTTGAGGCCTAGATAAAGAAAATTTTTTCACTCGATTCCATCTATTTTTCATAAGTTTTTTCGTGTATTGTTCTGTTTTAAAAACAATTGCCTAAAACCAAAATTTTATAATTTTAAATAAAAACAATCTGAAATTTTTTTACAACTTAAATACACTTGAAAACTGTTGAAAATGTTCATAGTTTATAAGAGTTTTTGTAATCCGTAGACTGAGGGATGTCGTGTTTTGACAGCAAAAAATCTGCTTTTCACAACTAAAAAAAAGATTTTTACACCCAAACCGAAAAAAAAAATTTTGGGTTGTATAAATCTCTTTTTTAGTTGTTTTTCCCATTTTTAAACTAAATTCAAAAAAATATTATAAAAATTTTTCTAACTACAAAAAATGGTCTCTTATGGAATATTTTTTCTTATGGAATAATTAAAAATATAGCATATACAACCATATTTGATTTAGGTATAGCTTATTAGGCAATTATAATACTTATGGATTTTTTATTGCTTTACAGTTTCTAGAAAATTTTTTCTAGAAAAACTGGCGCCTCTTTCGGATAATTTCATATTAATTTTTGAGTGTAATAATCTTTTTTCTATTGATTTTTAAAGAAAAATCTTATTTTTTTCGAAATGGGTTGTTTTGATCATCAATTTTTTTTTGGTTGTAAAAATCTTTTTTTTGGGTGTCAAAATCAGATTTTTTGTTGTCAAAAGGTTTTTACCTAGACTGAGCTTTTGACAATAATTGAAAAAATTCAAAAAGATGAATTTTACAACCAAAGCTAAATATACTATTAAATTTTTGAAATATTATTGTTTTTAAATACAAATACAAATATTTAGTTTTAAAAAAATTAAAACTTTTTTTCTCTAAAAACTTCAAGAAAAAACACATATTTGATCATCCAAGATATTTTATACTTTTAACAAATAAATTTAAAAGTAGTAACATCATACAAGCGTATTAATCTTAAAAATGTTACCTAATAAAAATTCTAAGAGGTGAAATAATTGAATTATCAAAAATACTTTCCAAAAGGAAAATTATTTTTTAAATTATAAAATTTATTTAAATAAAATTTTAATGATATATTTCATTAAGAGTAAATTATATCCTAATTTATTAGTACAAATCAGTTAATTTCGTTTGCATGAAATATTGGAATTGTGCATATTCAACACATTTTGAAGAAACTGCGTAAAAATCTGTTTAAAAATTTTATTTATATTTTACTATATGCGACTGTCCTTATTTCAAAGCTTTTTGTCTAAATTCGGCTTCAAAGATGACTAAAAACTCTCCTTGTACAAATAGGTTCATTGAATGCACTATTTGTACCAGAAAAAAATATAGTGTACTGGTCATATGATATCTTGATCCATTATAAAACAACCCACTCAAATCCTGAACCTCCAAATTATATTTCAGAGAAAGAGAAACTTAAATTAACAATTTTTTTTTTTATTATTTTTTTTAAATTAAAATTTTTGTTTTTTTTAATCATTTTTCTTAAAACAATAAATAAGTTTTTTGTAAAAAGTTAGAGTTTTCTCTCTTTGCAATGTGGATAGGGTGGGGTAGGAAAAAATTTTTGAAAAAATTATTTTTATTTCCGTAGGTGGGTTAAAATAAGTGAAAAAAAACTTTACCCCCGGATTGTGTTTATAATTTTTTTTCCCAAGGCCTCCAGTCTTGAGTTCCATATATATAGTATTCGATTCGAGTCTAAATTTTCTCACCTGAATTTTCCTAGTTGAAAAATTTTAAGAAAAAAAATGCTTTAAATAAGTAATTTTGTCTTTTATTTCGTTCATATTAGCTAAAAATCGTGATGAATTGCTTTTCGTATAATTTATAAAAGTTAAGCCACTTAATTTTGCACAGCTTTCTATTTTTGGCAGAAAATTTTCGCAGTTGCAGTTTCAAGTTGCAGTTTTTATTATAAAAAATATTTTAAATTAAAAAAATTTTACCAAGCGAAGTGAGCTTTCTTTTAAGCTATCATAACAGATTTAGGCTAAACAGCAATTAGCAAAAAAGTATAATTTTTTTTTTTAAATTTAAATAAGAAAAATTAAAAGCTAAATTTGTTTTATCGATTAAAATAATTTGTTTGATTAATTTTTTTCTGAATTAAAGCAGTTATAATAATGAAAAAAAGGTGTGAGCGTTACCGTATCATTACCGTGCTAACCTCGCCCATTTTGAGGTTCCGTTAAGTCTAGTCTTTTTTAAGTCCTGTTTAGATTCAAATTTTCGAAAAAATTTTTTTTTCTCACTTTCTCATAAAAGCATCTTACAAATAGGCGGATTTCCGCCAAAAAGAATTACAGTGTAAGACAACCATTTTAGAAGAAAAAAATTTTGGAGTCCTCACTTTTTCTGAAAATTCTTGGCTACACCTCTGCTATTAATTTGATTCACTATTAAAAAATACTCTTTTGAAAAAATACTTTTTAGAAAAATACTTTTAAAAAAGTACTCTTCTAAAAAAATACTTAATGAATTAATACTTTCTGATAAAAATACTAAATTGAAAAATACTTAATTTTAAAAATATTCTGGACAAAAATACTATTTATGATTATCTTCTTTTGATGTAAATTTATATTAGGCTAATATTTTCATGCGCTAAAATAAGAATAAAACATCATATGGTACAATACTGGTCGTTCACAAGTTCCCAAAATGAACGTTCACAAACATCCGATTTTTGAATTTTTATGAATGTACAGGAACGTTCCTGATCATTAAATGAACGTTCGTTAACGTTCTTTTTTAGATTTGGACTACTGAGTAAAAAGAAGAGTCGTCTAAAAAGATTTTTAAAAGCGACAAATTATTTTTAGAGAGGCTCAACTAACATTATATTTTTGATAAATTATTCAAAAAATTCATTTAATTAATTCAGAAAAATTTTTAAACATGACAGCCAAACTTTTTGGCAAAAAAAAAAATTTTCCCATTTTCCAAAAATGAACATTCACGGACGTTATCTCAAAAGGATCAATTAGTTCTTAAATTAGATCAATTAAATATGCGACACAATTACATTTTATGTATCAGGTATCTGATAATGAAATTTGAACAAAAAATGTTTAGTTTGAGTTAATTTCATTTTTAAAGATTATCATAAATAAAGTACAACAACAAAAGAACATTTTAGAAAAAGGACAAAATTAAAAAGTAAAAAGATAAAAAATACTTTCTTAAAAGAGTATTTAGATACTTTTTTAAAGAATACATAAATAAAAGTATTTTTTTAAAAGAGTATTTTTTTAAAAGAGTATTTTTTAATAAAAGACCTATTAATTTAATAATTTTTTCAAAATTGTAATTATGACCAGAAATATAATTGAAAAAAATAAAACAACGTATACTTGCCGATAAATTCCTAGTTCACAGGCAGTTAAAAGACACCAAAAGTTCAAAAATTAAAAAATTATTTTTATATAATTTATATAAATTGATAACCATGAAAATCTTAGACACGGTGACCCTTATCAATAAGATAAAATTAATTTTAAAATATTGACCTTCTCCAAAAATTCGAAAAATGAAAGTTCATGAACATTCATCTATCAAATGAAAAAGCATATAATTGCTGTTCAAGTGTTTTCATGAGCTTTCATATGATTATTATATGCTAATAAAAAATAAATATTTTTAATCTTGTTTTTTAAAATCTTTTTTCATGTAATTTTATGAATGCTCATGCATTTTCATTTTAAGAATTCATGAATGACCAGTATTGAATAAATAAACTCTTAATATTTTTTTAATTATTAACTTTTTGAAGAGTATTTAAGAGAAATTTAGTATTTCACTCCAAATATTAAAAATTACCTCAAGTTTTATCGGTTACCGTAAGTTAAACAGTGAATAATATTGAACTGATTGAAAATTTAAACATAGTTTATTATTTTTATTTCGTAATTTGAAGTACGTTACATTAAGTTTGAAAATGCTGTAACATAAGACAACAACTCAAAGTAATTTTGAATATTTTGATTCAAGGAAATTATTTTTGGCTAACTTGAACGGCTGTAATTTTACTTAAGATTATGTTACGTTGCTTTCGCCGATTCGTGATAAGACAGTCTCAGAAGTGAGTTTCAAATTTAATAGTATTTGCAGTTTTAAGCAATACAACCCATTAGTGAGTAAGTATGTCGGCTTTAGCAGTTTTTGAATACATGTTAACTTGTTCTTTAACCAATTTTCTAACTTTGCCTTAAAACTATTAACTAATTTTGTACTGATTACATTTTGAAATAATTTGTATCAATCATTAATCACACTACTAAAAAAATTATCACATAATTTGAAACGTTTAAAAAATTCAAATACACTATTACTTTTAAGGCATTCGTAAATAGGAATCCAGAACCAAATATTTTTAACACATATAATATTTTTAATATTTTTATTACATTATTAAGCGACCATAAATATTGAGTGTTTACGGTAATACAACATTTTATGATATGAAAAGTCATGTACTCTTATGAAAATTTTAAGCGTTCGCGCGAAAAAAGTGTCTTGTCGGTTGAACACTTGAACAGCCTGTCGGTTAGTCTAAATCTAATTCTTGGTCACCTAATTTTGGATATAATAAAATTGGTTTTTAAAGTGAATTCCACACTTTAAAGTCCATGTAAAATGATTTCTAAAAAAGGAAAATTTCTTAAGAAATAAAATTTGATAATTAATTTTTCTTTCTAATTTTTGAAGATTGGTTCACCTAATTTAAATCTTGTTCACTTTATCTAAATTTAGTTCACTTTTTGGTGAACAAAAAGGTTATGTGAACCAGTTGTTCACCTAATAGGTGAGCCATGTCAGGTTCACTTAACCGATTTTTTTCTTTTATTTGAGTTTATTTTAAAAAAATTACTCGTTTAGAAGAATTTATTTGATGTGCCAGTATATTCTTAATTTCAAGTACGGTGAAAGGTATGATTTAAAAGTAATTTGCAGTGATTCTGGATGAATTTTTTCATTTATTAATTGATGAAAGCCTTTTTTTATTAAAATTTTTTATAAAATCTTGATTTTATCTATGAAAAAAAATGAATTGCTTTTCTTTAGAAAAATTAATTAAAATAATATTTATTCTCTAAAAAAAAACAAAATTCCGACATCAAAACATGCTCAAAATTTTGTGCTAATGTAAACAATAGTAATGGAATATGACACTAAGATAAGTAACCACAATTCTCATACTTTAAAAAATTCCATCCGAATTATTCATCATGACATACACAGAAAACAATTAACTAAATATTTTTTATTTATATTTAAAAAATATATAAATATTTTACCAAAAATGCCTAGAATCTATACGACTTATATTAGGAAATTTTTACGCTTGAAAAATATTGAGACAAACTCACATTCTGAACGCCTTCCAAAAAAAAATAAACTTTTTTTTTCTGTAAAAAAAAGTTAAAAAAAAAAGAACATAAAAATATCAGCTCAATTAAATTAAACCACCATTACTTTTACTAAAAATAAATTATATAATCGCTTTTTTCTAGGCATGATAGACGAAATAATTTAAAAAATAAAATGAAAAAAACACACAAAATTTGAAAAATTTAAAGCTTGATTTATATTCCTAAAAACTAAGGGCTCAAAATTAAAATAAAAAAAAAACTCAATTATTTCGTATTAAACAAGACCTTATTAATTTTAAATTGATTGAGATTTTTTTTTTTGTATTTTGTTTTCCATAATTAGGTAAAGTTACAAACTCCTAATGCCTCAGCAAAATAATTTCTAAATGAACAAATAAACTGAGAGAAAAAAAAGTCAATGAAATATATAAATATTTTTGGAATGATTAATGGGCTTTTTTTTTTGAAAACTTGTTGTAACTTAAGTGTTTTGGTTTAAAGCAATTTCGAAAAAATGAAAAATATTGAGACAAGTTTTTAGGAATTTTATTATTTTAATAATTTTTAATCAAAAAAATATTCCGGAATATTTATTTGTAATTTAAAAACCAAATTTTTTCGTTGTTATCACTTGTCTATTTGCTTTTTTTAATATATTCATGTTCTTCTTTACTGAGTTTAAAAATTGGTATATAAGATATTAAGAGTCGTATGAGAAAATATACGTTTAAAAGAACGAATAAAATTCCAAAACTAATAACAGCCCATTTGTCTATTTCTTTGGCTTCGTCTTTTGTCCAATTAGAGCCAACAATAGCATGCCATGTAGCTAGTAAACAAATAAAAAATATGCATAGAATCGAATACAAATCCAATGAAGTTAAATATGATACAGTTGGCAATGAACGATTTATAACCCATTTGAAAGAAACACTTGTAAGTAAAAATGTACATGTAGCTGGAATTCTGTTTTGTGGAAGCTTGGAATCGATAGCAAAACTTGTAAATGTTGTTAGTGTTATTAGGAAAATAAGAAAAAAAGCGTTGAATAAATAATAACCGGCTTTTCTTGAACAAAAACATGATGCTACTATTTTTGGATATTCTGGTGGTTCTTCCTCTTCTGGTTCAAGAGGATTTATCTTAATAATCTCGTGTTTTGTTTTGAAATAAGATGGCTCATTGCTTATTTTAACCATTTTAAACAATCGCCTTTTAGATAAAAAATTTTTAAATTTAAAATTTTTACGATTTTTTTTCTTATAAACTTCTTAAAATATTTTCTATGGCTTTAAAATTAATTTTCGAAAACCAAAATGGTTTGGATTTAATTAAAGCCGAGTTACTAGCTATGAGTAAAGTTTTTCATTTATAAAATAATTTAATTAGAAAAATTTTTGTCCTTAAGCTACGGAAAATGTTCAAGTAACAGTAAGTTTACTTGTTTTTTATTGGCGGCTCGATTAGAAAATCACTGCTAGTTGCGTAATTTTTAATTAGTTCCCAAATTCGGTCCGATTCTTTTTATATTAGGTGACCAGTAGGTAAAATAATTTTGTTGATTAGGGCTGCACACTTTAATTAACTTTCATTTACTTTACTAGTAAATAGTAATTTCAACTTTACCAAATTTTCTTTATTTTAAGTAAATTAAGTAAAGTAAAAATTTACTTTTAAAGTGAAATAAAAATTTGCTTTTTTAAAGTAAAATTGAATGAAAAATTAAAATTGCTTGAAGTAGGACAAGTATAAGCAGTTTTAATTCAATAGTTCTTTGGAATATCAAAGAACTAAATATTTCCAGTTATTCTCCCAATTTACTTTAAAAAAGTAAATTTTTATATCAATTTATACTAGTAAAAGTAAATTTTCCATTTTCCATTTGCTTTTTAAAGAAAATTTTTACTTTACTTAATTTACTTTAAAAAGAAAAATGTCTAAAGTTTAATTTAATATTTAGTAGTAAAGTAAAGTAAATGTGCACCCCTATTGTTGATCCATATTTTTAAGATAGTATCCCTTTTCATAGAAAAATTTTTATAGAAAGGTTTCATAGAAATTTAATCCGTTCTTTTCTAAAAGCGTGATAAAATTAAATAAGTGATAAATTCGTAGTGTGATAAAAGTGAGCGTAGATTTTCTTCGGTGAAAGATACGAATTTAGACAAAAAAATTAAAGAGGAAAAGTCGATCTAGTGAGCTATCAGACCCGTCAATTTAGGGCTTTCATGTCAAGACCTTGAGATAGAAGGAACATGCTTTTTTTTGTTTCTTTTTGAATTAGCCTAAACAACTTTTTTTCTGATAAAAATAAAATTTTTAAATTGTTATAATTGCTTTTTTCCCAGTTTTTTTTTTTTAAAAAAGCGATTTTTCTCAGAAAAAATGTAACAACGCAAAAAAACAAGTCAGCAGGGCACATTCGAAAACCTCAATTTAAGCATAATTTTTACTTTTAATTCATAAGCTTTTCAAAACGAGAAAATTATAAGATAAACAGATTATATTGAATTGATGGACTATTTTAGAAATTCGTGGACAATTCAAAAAATTGATGGACAAAAAAATGGAAAAACTGTCCGCCAAACAGACAAGAGGTATTATCCATAGACAATTGTCCATGAATGGTTCAAGACCCAAAACTAATCGATCTAATTCAAAATTTGATTTATTTTTCTAAAATTTTAGCAAATTCTTCTAAAAAAATTTTAAGATTTAAGTTTATATGAAAATCTTTTTCCATGAAAAGTACATGTAGTGTTTCCATTTTTTTAATCAAATTTTCAAAATGTTCAAAAATTTCTTCATTAAAACTGCCTAGACGTTTTAAAAGATGCTCGACTCTCTAAAAGTACTCAAGTTTCTTAGGTAACTTTTGGTCGTCCCTGTTTAGACTCAATTATTTTCGAGCCGACTTGAAATGAAAAAGGTCGAGTCGAATCGCATAAAAGAGAAATGCATGCAATATGGTTTTTTTAAATTCGGTAATATTTTTTATAAAAATTGGTTTTAAATTATAAAAGAAGCTTTAAAATCTAAAAGTTAAATTTTTCTAAATTTTTAATGTATTTTTTTCGAAAAAACTTTTTTAGCTTTACAATGGAAAAAAAAACAAGGTGTTTCCAACTTTGTTTTAATATCACATTTCAATTTTATGACGTTTTCTCGCAAGAATAAGGCCGAAACAAGCTGTTTTTTATAATTTAAATTTCATTTTTCATATCATTTTATTAAAAACTAATGCAGATCTCATAAATATAATTTTAAAGTACTGTATACCCTTGCGCGGTATTGCATGCATTAAACCAAAGTTTTCGGGATGTACCCAGCAATTTGATTGGTTAATTTCAAATCAATCAAATTGCTGATTGATTTGAAATTAACCAAACAGCGATTTGTTTTTTAACCAATCAAATCGCTGGATGCATCCCGTAAACTTGGGTTTCTTAGGTAACTTTGCATGCGACTCGGCGCCAGGTTATACGGTAAAACATTGACAAGTTTTTACTTGACTTTGACGGTCTCTGGCAGATGACATTTTGTAAAATAGAAAAGTTTCTATTAATGGATCTTTCTCTAAATGCTAAATATTTGTTTGTCAAATATTATCTAATAAATTTTAAAAACAAATATATTTTTTCCGAAACACGATTTTAGTCTATTTTATATAGATATATTTCTTGATTGACTTAAGCTTAAAATATTAAAAGTGAGTCATAAAATTTAAAATTACCATTTTTGCTGATCAACAAAAGTACGTGTCGCTCTGAAACCAATTTTACCATTACTCTCTAATGGAATAAGTTTTACGTCTTCACAACTTAATCTCGATGCAACTGTAACACTTAATTCTTGTACATCAAAAGGAAAATTTTGTAATTCTAATTTTTCCCAGAATGCCCCTTTTCAAATACAAATATAAAAAAAAATGAGGCCCAATTTTGTTTATAAAAAATTCAAGCTACCTTTAATATTACGAACTTCAGTAATTACTGTGGCGCCTGCCTCTGACGAAACAGTATATCTAGCTGCGTCTTTGGGTTCTTGTATTGCATTTTCAATATATAATTTTGGATTCCAATTAACCTTGGGATCATAAGTCGTAAAATTGTCTTGGCTTACCCATTTTGCTTCAACGTTAATTTCGGCTTGATATTTTTCATTCATTGTATCTATTTCTCCCACTCGAGCAAATTCAACTCGAACATGAACATTTATTACGGAGTCTCGTTTTGGTTTTTCAAATGTCATTTTGTTTTTAAATTTGAATAATTCTTTTGAAATGAAAATTTTTGAAGAAAAAAAAATTTTCTATACCTTCAAAAATTTAAATCTGAAAATTCAAATATTTATTTTATGAGGAAAAACTGAGCAAAATAATTAAGAAAAATTCATTTTTTAACCTGCCTCATAACTTTTATAATCAAAAAACATTAACTTAAAGAAAAAAATGTTTAAATCTTTAAGCTCACGTCATTCCATCTCTCATATTATTAGTCAGAAAAATTTCTTTAAAGGTTTTCTTCTTTTAAATAAAGGCTTTGATTTGAATTTTTTTGCTTTTTGGACAAGGATGTTTATTTTTTACAAAACCTTAGGTGCTTAGAATTTTAATTCACATGTAGCATCATTGTCAAGAGGTTTTCGAATGTTCTTTGATTTTTAATTAACTAATTTTTAGAAACAGTGTTTCACTATGACAACATTATATAATCATTAAAACAACCAATGTTTTATGTGACGTTTTTCTGAATTTAAGAAAATCAACAAATAATTCTGGGCGTTTTCTTTTGTTTAAAACAAAAAAAAATAAAACAAGACTGAACTAAGTAAAAATAAGCTTAAAAAAATTTAAAATGATTTGCTAAATTTTTTAGAGAAATTACAATTTTTTAATGTATACCAAAAAATCTCAAAAATTGCTTTAAACTCTTAAACTTAGAATTAAATATTAAATATACAAGATTATGAAAAAGAATCTTTTGCGATTATCATTACCTTTAGCGTTACATTTTTTTTAAAAATGAAAAAAAAATATGGTAATTTTGTTTTTTCTAAGCAAGAAATGCACTGGTTGCGATTCAAAATAGACATGTCATAATACTGTGTTATTTTGCATAAATTTACGTATTTATCAAAGCACATTAAAAATTTTAGGATTGAGATAATGTCTGTAATTCATTTGCAATATGCTTTTTTTTTAAAGTTTTTTCTATAAAAATTTAGTAAAAAAAAGAGATTATTGTTTCCCAACAATGAAAAATCTATTCCTCACAAACTTAAAACATTTTCCCACAAACACGTTTCTCTTCACCACAAACGACTTTTAAAAATAAAAATATTAATTTATTTTATAAATATTGAATCTTTTTTAAAATTTATAAAAATCTTTTCGCAACAATTATTTTTTGCCAGTTTAAATATGAAATAACACTAATAATTAATAATTTTTTTACCTTAAATACTTGTTTTTATACAAAGAAAATCGTTTAAAGTTGTAGCTATGGCAATTTTTAAATGGAGATTTGCGGACGAATCTTTACCGAGAATATCGCTGAAAAATTTTCGCTAACTTATCTACAATAATAAGTAAATCTTAAAAATTTTTGGTACAAAATCATTCGTTTTTGAGACTTGAAAAAATTTTTTGTGTTTAAGAGATATTTATTTTTTTTGAAATTTGTGCTAAAAAGTTTTAAATTTGTGGCCAAGATGTGGGTATATTGATTTTGTGGGTATGAGGGAGACCCAAAAAAAAATAAACTAATTCTGAGTTTCTGGTTGTTGAAAAGCTTATAGAAAAGGAAATTGGAAAAAAGTTTAAAAAACTATTTTTTCGATTTTGACTATTTTTTCGAACTATTTTTTCGATTTTAAAGGTTTGCATAACTCGACGTTTGAAAGTTATTAAAAATTTCTTCTTTATGAATTTATGCTGATATATTTTCTATTTGAAGTGAAGTTTGAAAGTGAAAGTGCTGTCATTTTTAGCGGTAATTCAATTTTAAAATGTTAAGGTTTCTATTTAATTTTCGAATTTCGAACTTAAATATCGTTAAAATAGATGATTTGAAGAAATTTTAAATAAGAATATTTTCTTTAAATGCTAAATATTTACAAATTAATTTTAAAAACTCCGGAATCAGCAGGTCAAAAGCTATGGGATAAATGGAAAAATTCTACAAAAATTCTTATAATCACAATCAAATTTCTAATTAGCGTACCATGACAAAAAACTAACGCAAAATCTGACCACGCAATTAAATTTTTTTTTTCATATTAAAAACTCAAAAATCTATCAAAAAATTAAATTTAATCAAATCTAATTTTTTGAAAACATATAATTAACAAGATTATTAAGCATTATTAAGCCTGTCACATTTCTTCTTGTTGACAAACTAAGTAATGTTTTTAAGCTTACTGAAAACAAGTTTACCAATATTTACAGCAACAATTTTTTAAATAAGAATTTATATTATTAAGTAATCGGAATCAAGATTAAATTTATAAAAAAAAACCGTTTTACCAATCAAAATATTTAGCTTATGAATATGTTACGCTGAAAATTAAAATTAAAAAAGTTGCGTTAGTTATTTTTTCTGCGTTATTAAGATTTCTTATTGCGTTTATAGGATCTAAAATTGCGCTTGTTGTGACATATCTAATAAACTCATTTTAACATTTAAATTCTCATTTTAGATAAGAACCAAGTAAAATAAAATCACTAAAGCATTAAAAAAAATAAAAGGATAAATTTTATTTTATTTTTTGTTGAGTACTAAAGACTGTTGAATTTATGACTTAACTTACTTATAGATAATAAAGGTCTCTAACTCAATACCAGCTAAATTAAATTTATTTTTGTAAGCGTAAAACATTCAAAATCAAAACAGTTAAAAATAAAAATCTTAATGATTTTAGCGATTGAAAGATCCAAGCCTCTTCTCTCATTTAAAAAAAAAGGTGGGATTCTTTACTTGTTTAGTTCGCAAGATAAAGTACATTTCTGTAAAAAATTGACAGTTTGTTTAATTGTAAACAGTTAAAAAGCAATGCTTAAGAAGTATATAAGACGCTTTTTAAAAACGCAAAGACATTTTGCTTATGAGGATATTTTTTTTTGTTAAAAACTTGCTCTTATGCTATTTAAGACGTCCTAAGACTATGCTCATTGCATGTTTAATACCGTATTAAGATTTTTTTAAAAACCTTAATTTATCTCAGAAATTTACTGAAAATATTTACTTTGGTTTATGATTTGAAAAATCTTAACCAAAAACCTTTTTGATTGAAAAATTTTACAAACCAAAAAGTAAACTTAATATTACTTGAAAATTCAAAGCAATATTTGCATTATGAAAAGCGTTTAAATTTATATATACTATGATGTTTTCATTCTAAGCATATTTCTGCTCAATATCAAAACGCTTTTAAAACTGAATTAATAAAATTATAATCTAAATATTTTTTTTAGAAAAAAAAGGTAAATATCCAATTAGCCCATCATATGATCAACATCTTATGTCATTTATCCATTTTCTTGAAAGCATTATAAAAAAAACTTTAAAATATATTTAAAAAAATCATAAAAATTGAAATAATGTTTTCAAGAGTTAAAAATTATATTTTTAAAAATTAAAAAATAATTTAAAGACAAAATGTGGTATTGGACACTTCCATCATTGGTTTTAACTGGTGCTATGTTATTTTTACCAGGTTACATTAACGCTGCTGGTAATTGGATCGCTACTGGCCATGTATGTATTTATTTTATAATCAAATAATTGAAGAAAATTATTTTATTTGTTCAAAGGTACATAGAAGAAACTATGAAGTCGATCACCGCGATTTTTATTTGTATATGAGAGATAGAAGAGTTACTGGAAGTGAATATAAACAAACCGTAATTTTTACTTTTTTTTTCTCCCTTAAATTTTAATTAATTTTAACTATCTCAAAAAAATAAGGGTTTGGATAGTTTAGATCAGCCATTGAACTTATCTGGTTTGAACCATTTATTAACAAAAGAAAGATTAGCTGTACCACAACAACCTTAGATTTTTTAACAACAAAAAAATTCCTTTA
>NTPY01000635.1:2750861-2761854 GCA_002922825.1 Brachionus calyciflorus | reverse complement strand
GTCAAAGCTACTGACAGAGTACAAACAGTTGTTCGTATATCAAATACTATTAATGAAATATGGGATGCCTCGAGATGTGAAGGTCTTAAATTTTTTTATTTTTTTTAAATACTGGACAATCTAGCTGACAATCAAGGGCCTATAATTTAACGGTATTTTGAAAACTCAGGAAAAAAGCAAAAATTAAAATTCGATTAAAACAAAACAAGTTTGTCTAAATGTTCAAGTAGTTTTTTAGATTGAATAACTTATTCTAGAGGCGAACAAAATTTTTTTAGAAAAATTTATCTAACTTTGATCAAGTAAATTTTTAGCGTAGTTTTCCAAAAATAATTTGAAATTGGGCTTTCAAAATTTATTTATTCTAGAAAAAATAATGTTGCTTTATCAAATTTTTAATAAATATTATAATCAAAAGTGTCTTCTTACAAAAAGAACGGGGAGCAATTAGATTTCGAAAATACCGAAAATAAAACTAGGGTTTATGGTTTGATGAACATTAAAAAAAGTAAAAATGCGTTAAAAAGATTACTTATGTTTTTTTTGTTTAAAGATTGTTTTGACAATTATAGTCTGATAAATGGTACTTTAAATTTTACGATAAAAGAAAGCATAATAGAATTTTATCATCTACAACAAAAATTGGAAATTTGCATCAGTGATTTTACCAAAGTAATTAAATAAAATTATGTTAATCTAAATATTTTCAAATTTTTTGAATGTTGCGGAAATTTTTAGAAACCAGCAAGTTTAGACCCTCTATTTCAAGATTATGCAACAAATAGCTCATTATGTCAAGTATGCAAAAATTTATATATTAATTTAACTAAGCACTTTTCGAGAATGGGCACTCAAAATGGAAATGATGAAAATAGTATGTGCATGGATCCTGTCGATTTAGTGAGACATTTAAAAAATAAATTAAAAGATTATTTTATTTAAACTTAAATTTAAGTTTAATTATACTAGAATAGCTTGGTCAAAAGGCTACAAATGTAATTACAGACAAATCGATGAGATTAATATTTTAATAATAAGTGGATTTGTCGTCGGTTTGACAATAATATTTTATTTGGTAGTGGGCTTAAGAAAAATTGAAGAGAAAAGAGAGGTTTTAAAAATATGTAAGCTTTATTTATTTATTTTTTTTTAATATCATTTTATAAGTCATTTATTTAAATTGATTTTTAAAAGCTCGCAAAAGAAGTTACATATTTGCTCAATCAAATAAATTATCGTAACAAAAAAAGAAGCAAAATACCTTTAATAAAATGATCAGAGATTGCTAAAATAAAAAGGATTACTTTCTCTTTTCTTTTTAATAAAAAATTTAAAAATCCATTTTTTTTTATAATTTCCTGCGTCATTTTACCCTGGACGATTTGGTTATTTAGTATCGCCTTGAGTAAACGATTACAGCCTACTGTCTTCTTTCAAAAGATGTGAATATTCAAAAAATCAATTTTTAAAATAAAATTAAATCTAAATATTTAATTTAGATAAGAGAAAAAAAAAAGATTAAATTTTTTTTTCTCTAGCTATGATAAATCAGATCTTTAGGTCTTAAGGAATGAAAATTATTTTATTAAAATTTTCTTTTAACAAGAGATTAAATGTCTTCTTAGAAAAAAAAAGATACTCTAACGTTTACTATTTTTTTTTCTGCTTTCTAGAGATTTAAAACCATAATGGAAAAAAATATAAATGTTTATTGGTTAGCTAAACTCTGTTGATTGTAAATTAAGAATTATGAAAAAATAAAAGTCTTTTAATTTCATTAAGAGCAAAATTTCGTAACGGGACTATACAATTATAAAATATTTTATAATTTTATTCACTTTTTTTATGTTTTTTTTTTTTAAATCATCGGCAATTAATTTGAGTTCTATTCATTCGTATCACTTCTTTTAAATGTAATTAGTTTATGAGGAGTTGCTTATAAAACAATTAAAGTAGAAATCAACCTCATAAGATAGCCAAAACAAAACTTCTTCGTGAATTGTTTTATAATAGTTTTTTAACCTTAAATAGTTTACTTAGTGAATTAAAATCTAATAAATGATTATCAAGGATATTAATTTTCTTGTAAAATTTTTATCTTTTTTGGGTGTATTAGGCTAAAATATGGTGATTCAACTTTAGATAAAATTTTTGGCTCTATACAGTAAATTTCAATTTGTCATTTCAATTCATTAAAATTGCTACACCTAATTAACCTAGCTTGTGGCCGTCGAAACGCTACTTTAATTTATATTTTACTTCGCCAAATATGGAGGTTAATTCTATTCAATAAAAAAATTATAACTTTAGAACAAAAAGTGCTAAAGAAATTCTGTAAATTGCTACAAGGTGAAACAATTTTTCTATAACCAAAAATATACGTCAGCAAAAAATTTGCAGATTTTATTTAGAACATTTTCCAATGGCGTGAAAATTTTGCGAAGATACAGAGTTTTTGGTCAAAATTTTTGGGTGTAGCTTAATTTTGCCTTTTCTCGTAAAAACCGAAAATTTGTAATTTTTGTTTTGGGGATGATTAGCTTTGGTCATTTATTTCATGTTTCAAATCCAAATGAGTGTTATTTGAGAAATTCAATATATGGCTAACTCCAAATAAATTTTTCGGGAATAATATGAATAAAGACAGTCAAATTGAATTTTGCATCAGCGATTAGAAAATTTTTATTCAGTAAAACCCCATTTTTTCCGCTATAAAGACGAAAATTTCGATTTTGTACCATGATACAATGGTGTTTTTGTACAGAACAATCCGAAACAAAGTTAACGAAAACATAAACAATGTTTAAACAGAACATACACAAAACCAACACAGAACAGAAACAAAATCGACACAAAACCAACACAAAAGCATTTTACCGTATTTCCTCAAATACAAGCTCACTCAAATAAAAGCGCGAGGCTTTTATTTTAAGCAAAAAAAACCTTTTATTCGAGTTTTTTTCTATTCAAAAAGTGCCTCGATTAAAAGATTGTTTTATTTTAAATTTTAGATTCCCATAACTTAATAACAAATAAAATTATCAACATCATTAATTTTTTCTTTCTGTAAAAGATTCAAATAAAAGATCTTTGTTCTATTATTTAAGTCATTTTTTAAGACAAAAAAAATTTCAAATAGAAGGTCTTCAAAAGATAGCGACTCGATCTTATATATGAGGAAATACGGTAAAATTTTTCTGTTCGGTTTGGTTTTGTTTCTGCTTTGGTTTTGTTTTGTGTATGTTCAATATAAACAGTGTTTAAACAGGTCGTTAACTTTGTTTTGGAGTGTACTGTATACACTTTGTGATATAAATTTGTAACGGTATAAATTATGTTTGTACCAATAAAATTTGTTTCAATTAAGTTTATCAATTTATTACTTATAGAAAATTTTTCTTTTTTAAACCATCCTTTTTTATTTCATTCCTTCAAAATCAATGAATTAAACAATTTGTTTTGTACCATGGGACAACTCACTTGTTATTCCATGGTCCAAAAAAAGAATTTTTCAAAATCATTAAAATTATTTTATAAATATATAACTTTAAATTAAGGTTTTTTTTTAAATAATTTGAAATGGTAAAAATTTGAAACTACTAATGGTACAAACATTTGTACCTTCATAGTTTACTATAAAAAAAATTTATACAGACATAGAATTGTTACATGGTACAAAAAATAGGGCTTTACGGTAATAAATAAAAGGCGAAATTTCTTGAAAGGCTTAAGCAAAATACAGAAATCTTAAATAACCAGTACTTTTGAAGCTCAAAAACTTTATTGTTGGAACTCAACTCAAAGTTAGTTATATCAAAATATGACTTATGTAATCTTTTTAAAATTTATTTCGTATAACTGATCGAGCTTCTTAAGTAAATATTTAATTTAAATATTTATGGTTTTGTTTTTTTATTTTATGTTGTGTTTTATTTATTTTTAGAGAAAATAAAAACTATTTTAGTCTTAACTCAAAACAGAATTTTAGAATAAAAAGTATGTTTCAAAAATTAAAAAAAAAATTTTTCTGAATATCTGTAGAAATCGAATCTATGAAATTTTTCAATAGTATTAAATACCATCAAGTAAGCAGAAAATCAATAACATTTTAAAAGTGAAGAAACATTTTTTAACAAAATAGATTTAGAACGTAAATATTATCAACGTTGCATTAAATTTCCAAGAACTTTGGTGCCTTTGAAACATTTTTTAGGGCCAAAATCCGAAAGAATATTTTGAAATTTATTTTACATCACGGTATGGTACGGGAAAGCTATTTTGGAGTCTTTTTCATCCCATTATTGGTCATCAGTTTTTTGATGTTTCATAGGTGACCATCAAAAAAAGGGTATTTTAAACCTATCACCAAGCGAAGCAAAAAAATCAAGCTGAGCTCTACTGGAAGAAAAAAATAATTTTAAAAAGACGATCTATCGGTCGTCAATTAGCTTCGATTAGCTACCATTAGAGTTTATTTGCAAAGAGGGGGGGGCCCTCTTTTCATAAGTCAACTGGCTGCTAATAGATGTCAATAGACTCAAAATAACTCACTTATCAATTCTAATTATATTTTTCGATCGAGGATCAAAAAGTTTTATTTAGGGCTCAGCTGAGATTTAAGTCGTTCGTTGACGATACCTCGTATTTTACTACATTTTTTTGATAGTTCCCCCTTTATTTTCTCTCCTTTTTTTATTTTCCCTTTTTATTTTTTCTCTCTTTTATATATCCCCTCTGAAATTCTCTTTTTTAGACCAAAAAAAGATTAGCCAATTAAAAATAATAAATCATTTGATTGAAAAAGTTTAATTTGAATTGGATTATATGATTTTGGTGCACTATTTTTAAGATTGATTTTCAGGCATAGTGATTAATGTTATAGCTAATACGTAATTGTAAACCTAGAGATAAAAAAACCTCTTACATTCAAATTTTTTTAAATGCTGAATAAAAATGATTAATTAAAAAAAAACTTAAGAAAGATTATTTAAAGACCAAATTTCATGATAAATTTCAAAATTGATACGAAATTACCTAAAATAAACACATAAAATTCTTTAAAATTATATTTTATTTGAAATTTAGTTTTTTTGTCATTTTGTTTAGAATTCCTGTAAATTTCACAGAATTCTAGTCAATACTCGGAAATTTCGGTGAAATCATGAGAAATCTGGTGAAAACATACTGTTGGCGGTTAGAGAATGGAAGTAAAATAATATAAACTATTTGTTCCTTAGAGAAGTTAATTTAATGAATCTATGGTTAGAAATAATTAATTTAGGCTCGCTAATTAAGTTATATTTTATGAATTTGTTTAGTTAAGTTTTCAATACAAAAGTAGACCTTAGATTGTCAATTTTATTGTGATAAATTAACAAAACAATATTCATGTTTTGGTAAAGCAAAAATTTTACATAAAGTAGCAATTTTATTTTAAAGGAAAAGCCAAAAATCAAATTGACTAAATTGAAATTATTCTTATTTTCTATTTGTTTTGCCAAATAAAAACTAATCTTTGACTTATCTATTAGCTGAAATTGGTTAGGTTTACCTTACACCTACATCATGAATTTTTGGTGTAGAATGCTCTAAATATTAATTATTTTGAATGAAATTGCTCAAAAAATGAAAAACTTTTTTTTTTCTCGTAAGTGAAATATATGCTAGTAAGTTAAGATTAAAATTTCTTATTGTTTTTTAAATGAATGACACCTTAAGAATTATTATAAAAGCCCATTTTTATAATTTAAAAAAGACAAAATCTTATAAATTAAAAGGAAATTCAGTTTCATATCCCGGGAGCATACATGAACTTGATTCTAAAATTATTTTGCTTACCACAATTGGTAAGCGTAATGATTTTTAATTTTTAACTTCCTTTTAGAGAAGCTCTTACAAGCTAGCATTTACGGTGTGACTTTTTAAATGGTAAGAAGTAAAAAAAATCATACTAAATAAAACGTGTAAAAATCATGAACAACGCCCTTATAAAAATCCAAAATTTTTTTTCTAAAAAACTTTTTTTTTGAAAGAGATTTTAATTTGATTTGACAATTAAAAAAAACTTTGCCTAAAGCCTTGGAAAAATTACAAATATCTTTTTTTTTATGGTTCTAAATGATTTACCATTTAATTATTTTTTTTTCTAAAATAATTTTTTATAAATAAGGAAATTTAAAACAATAAATTTCCTGAAACATGATTTAAAACAAATTAGAATTTTTGATTAAATTGAATTTTTTTTTTCCAATCTAAATTTCTGGCTCTTACTTCCTTAATAATAATTTTAAAAAATAAATAAATAAATTTCTCATTTAACTCTCCGTAAAAAATACGTTCTATATAATTTTTTTATGAATTAAAATTTATTTTAATTTTGTGTTGTTACCTTCTATTTTTTTTTACCTAAATGAGTGAGTGTATAATGAATAAATTAAATATTTTTCAAATTTAAATTAGTAAATTTTTATGATTCTTCTTAGCAAGAAAATTAGCTTCTCACTCATTTTTTCCTCTCTCTCTCTCTTTTTAGCTTATTTCTTTTCAAGTATATTATTTCGAAAAGAAAATCATGATTTTATATTAAATTTTAATTTCAACTAATTTACGAAACCCTTTTTTTTAAATAGGGTTTTTTTTTTTTAATTTTTTTGGCAATATTTTCAAAATCGTTACATAAAACTCGAAGAGCTTCAAAAACATGATTTTGAAAAATAACAACCAATTTTTTTCTTACTAGATGAATAAATAGAATTATTTATTTGAATTTTCAATTGGTTAAGACTTGTGTTTTTTTATTTACGTACCTAGACTATTTTATTTTTCACCCTATAAAAACCTATTATCTTTTAACTAAGACTTTCTTATTTTAACTTGAGACAAATAAAAAAAATCATAAAGTAATGTGTCTAATTGATTCTGGTAAATTTGTGTGCGATTCTTACAAAGAAAACCTACTTGCCGAAATTAAAAAATGGAATCAAATTGATCAGGCGACATTTTTGATTCAAAATTTTCCAAATTTATCTTTAAGCATGCTCAAATATGTTACATCTATTTTAACTGAGTTGGAAAAATCAAATTTGAATGACCAAGCTAACATCTTAGAAGAACAAGCTAATAGTTTAAGTAATTAAATAAATTTTTATAAATTAATTTGAAAATTAACTAAAAAGGTGATTGTTTTTTCTAAAGGTTATTTTCAGCTATTGAAAGAACAACCCTTAGAGAAAAAAGTTAAAACTGTTATCCTTTACTTGCCTCTAGTTGATCATAAAAATATTCTTAAGGATCAATTGAGAAATTCTTATTTTAATTTGATTATAGATCTCCTAGAAACGAGTAATAAATTAAATTCGCATTTAACCGAGTGTAGACAAGTGGTTCAAATAGCCATTTATCATCCTTTATTTGAAAATGTACAAAAATTAATTTTTAAAAAATGGTCAGCTTTATTGGAAAAAAAAATCTCACGAAATAATGAATGCACAAAGTAAACTAAAAAAAAAATACTTCTGTTGGTAAATTTTTATTTTATTTGCTAATTTTTCAGAAATGGAAATCAAATGATTTGTAGTGAAACACAGACTATTCAAAAAGCTGATTCAAACCAAAATTTAAATTCACTTTCATACGAGAGTAGTTATTCAAATGGAACAGAGAGTTCAGAATTTACTTATTTGGACTATGAAAAGTCTACATTCAGCAATGATATTCATGAATCGAATAGCTCAATAGGATCAAATTTAATTACTAATTTTAATAATTTAAATACTCGTCAACATAAACCATTAGTGGCTAGTAGTTCATTGCCTCCTTTCAGTCCAGTTAAGCCACCAGACAACTTTGAGAGTAATTATTATACATTTAAAATAAATATGAATAACATGTCATGAACATGTCGTTAATTCGAGTACTCGGTATTAATGATATGTTCTTAAATATCGATTTCAAAATGCAATAAGGACATGTTGTCAATAAATTAGTTTATATTGAACTTTTTGTGTCTCAATTAGTGAAATTTCTTTATTGGCTAATGGCATCTAACTAAATTAGGAAAGTAGTAGAAAATATATTTTATCATCAGCTTTTTCTTAGTCTAAAAAGAAGAGGTCGAATTAATAAAGTTTTCTTTTTTAATTTATTTACTCACAATAAGGGTCTTAGCCAAGATTTTAGGAATGCAGAAACAGTGACCTACTTCGAAGAAATATTTTTCGTCCTTTTTTGGAAAAAATATACGACACTTTTCACTGTAGATGCATTTTCACCATTCAAAATATTCAATTTTTTTCTAAGTTGTATCACTATTCAGTTTTTACACTATTTACCGTTAACACTCAAAAGATTGATAAATTTTATACCGTTAAAGAGGGTGAGCTTTACCCAGACTGATTCATAAGTCAAAATTTTTAGCAATTTTTTAACACAAAAAAATGTTTTTTTGGAACATAAAAGCCTATTTAAAATAAAAAATGAGGGGTTTGATTCATTTTATCGAGGAGAATCATAGTGACGTTAAGTATTAAGTACAAAATTTGAATCTAAAAGTGACAGATTTTAGACTTTCAAATTTTAAAGAATAAGAGAAACCAATCTAATTTATAAAAAAAAAATCAAAGCAAGTCACTATGGATTTTTGACTTTTTATATATCTTTAGATTCATCTATACTAGATAAAATCAATTTTTTGTCCTAAAATAATTCTTAATGAGTTAACTTTTTTGTAATCAAAGATTAGGTAAATTATTTGTTTCTAGAATGAATAGAAAATCCTCATCAAAAAACTAAAATCTATCAATAAAAAATTTGTTTGTAAAAATAAACAATTTTAATAAAATTTTTGCCTTAAAGAAGAATGATTTTAAGTATAACTGTTTACAATTTTAATACCTATCTTTCCAAAACTCTTTATTTTTAACTATTAAAAAACCAAAGAATTCGTACGCCAAAAGCCTAAAATAGAATTTTTTTTATGGAAATTATTTCCATTAAGCGAAAACATTATTTCTTTACATAATTTAGGGTTTAAGAAGGTTTAAGGTAAAGGGATTTAAGAAGATGAAATATCACGAGAGATCAATATGACTCCTCCGGTTATAACATATAATTTTTATTTTTCGATTTCTATAGAAATCTGTTTCATTTGGGTTAATCCCTTTTTAGTTAAATAATTAGTCTAGGAACAGCTTTAAATTTTTAAGAAAAAGTCATTTTGACTCCTACATCCTTTGAGTTTTAAAGACAAATGGGGTGATATAAAGTCGAGTCCACTGTATTTCATTTTTTTGTTGTTTATGAGACACTTTGATTCATAAAATTAAATTAATAAATCCACAATTACCGCAAATAATTAAACAATTTCAATCTTTCAAAATATTTTATAAATTCAGTAGTTAGGGGCTTAATCAAAAAATTAAAATTTTTACAAATAAAATTTTTTTTAAAAGATAATTTCTTCAAATTGGAAAATAAACATAATCATTTGTCAGCAAGTAATTTAGCTTAAACGAAAAAAACGACTCGTAAATTAATTTTTTGCTTTTGTCTTATAAAGATTCAGTATGTTCAAATGATTTTAACAATTCGAATGAAAATTTCTGTGAATTTGAGTAAGTTAAATACCTATTAATTTTGATAAGCAATTTTTTTTTTAAATGACTAAAATATTAAGAAAACCAAAATCAACTTCTAATGAATTTAATGATAGTGGTGATATAAAAATGAATTTCAATCGAATACCAGGAGCTAAGAGTATGAGTTAAATTATTATTAATTAATCTTATAAACTTATTTTAAAAATACATTTTTATTTAAGATATTTATTATTGGTTAAAAAGTCTACGACTGCACAAATACAGTGATATTATATGCATGTTATCTTATGATGATTTAATGAATTTAACTGATGAAAAATTGATTAGTCACAATATAACATTGGGCGCACGTCGAAAAATTCTCACTAACATTGACAGATTAAAAAGACGAAGCGAAAAAATAGAAGAACTTATTAAAGTAAGAAAAATTTGAATGAGGATTTTTAATTTAGTTTAATTTTAAAGACAATTTTGAAATTTTTAGGTTTGCGATGAACTCAAACGCCAAGGAAATAACGCTGAATTTAAGCGTGTTTTGGAAGAAATGTACGAAATTTCAATAACACCAATGAAGCCTCAAAATAGTCCACCGACAAGTTTAGCCGATTTGTCCAATATACAAAACGGCTCAAGTGATAGATCTTACCAAAAAAATGCCGAAAATGAAATTCTATGCTCGAAAATAATTCAATTTTTACAAAAAGCTCAAGTTTATTTACAAAATGAACGAGTCTTAAACAAATCTCAAATCGAAAATAATGAGCATAATATTCAACTAAATGAAAATATTTATCTGTTTCTAAGAATTATAGATAAATTATTTTTGACTAAAGTAAGTAGAGTTTACAAATAGAATAATATGTTTTAAAAGAATTTAAATTTATTTGACTTTGATTTTAATAGGCTTTTACAGACTATCAAAATTCCCAATTGTCCAATATGAGAAATTCATTTAATGAAAAAGAATTAGTTGTTAAGGTCCATTCCAGATCGAAATCTCCCGCAAATCATGTCCATAATCAAAGTTCAAATTTTTTAAATGCACGTTTAAGAATACAAAATAAAGGAATTAAAAATGCAGTTAGTAGAACTGTATCAGCGCCTTTCAATCAGACAACTATATTCGATAGATATATGCTTGTCAAAGATACTGTAAATAAATAAGGAAATAAAGAGAAATTTTTTTTTTGATTTAATGTTAAACTAACAATAAAATACCGGTTAAAAAAAATATGTAAAAATATTTAATCAGGAATACTTGCTAAGATGGTAATTTTTCTGATATTATTGGTCATAAATAAAAGAATTTTTTTCAAATTTAAATTATTACCATTTAATCAGTTGTTTTTTTAAAAAATTATTAAAAAAAAATGCCTTGAGGTTTGAGATTATAAAAA
>NTPY01000635.1:2711852-2739183 GCA_002922825.1 Brachionus calyciflorus | reverse complement strand
AAGGGACATTGTAGCAAGTGTAGCGACCGGCTCTGTAAAAAGGAGTTTGCTAATAAGCGCTCGGTCGTGAGGTGAAAAAAAAACAAACTTTAGGATTATTTATAATGATTTAAAAAATGACTTCTAACAGAGCTGTGGGGCACGAAAGTAAGAAAATCATTTATAATTATTTGTAAATTGTATTGATTTTGTTATGTAACAATATTTTTGACCTCTTAAATACATCTAAAGGGACAAAATAGACAAAATTGCTTTTCTCTTCCTTATATTTCTTTTTTAAAATTTTATTTTATATCTCTTTAGGGTCCCAATTGGGATTTAACGCCTGTCGTTGAAGATACTGTTGTGGTCATTCACGTGTTCCATTTGTGAACGTTCATGAAAAGTCACGGTCTTTTTGATTTCACCGAATTTCCCCAAAGTTCCCCGAAGTTCACCATAGTTCCCCAAAGTTCACAGTGAAAAAATTTACTGTGATAATGCTTGAAGATAAAATTGTGTTTCGATAAGCTAACAAAAATTATTTTGTTTAAAAACACAAGTTATTATCCTTAGAGAAAGAGTAAAAAATCGGAGTTTTCCTTAGAATTGGCATATCCATTAAAAACTCAAATTCATATGAAATCAATTCTAAATAAAGTTTAAAAATTCAAAAAGATCCCTAATAATTAGAAATTATTTTTTTTGGTTGTTCAATTTATGACTTCATGTATTTTTGTTTTAGTGAAAAAAAAAGTTATAAGAATTTTAAGGGAAAAATCGTTTGACGCATAAAAAAATATCTTTTATAGTATAAAAAAATAACGTTTATAGAATGAAAATTTTTAAGTTTATTTTTCATGAATAACATTTTTTAAAAATAAATTCGAAATTAAAATTTTTAATTAATTTTTAGGATAACTTGTTTTTTATTAGAATCATCATACAGTGGTGGGGATTAATTTGTAACGTGACGTCATCTGACGTCATATGACGATATATGACGCCATATGACGGTATCTGACGGTCAAAAACCTATAAAATCTGACGTCATCTGACGTCAGCCGTCATATCGCGTCATATAAGAACAGCTATAAATCCCGTCATATGACGTCAAATAACGATAAAAATCTGACGTCATATGACGTCAAATAACGATAAAAATCTGACGTCATATGACGTCAAATAACGATAAAAATCTGACGTCATATGACGTCAGATGACGTCACGTTACAAATTAATCACCACCACTGTAGTTAAAGCGATGAAGGTTGTTAGAACTTTCATAATTGATGAATTTCTTATTTATTGAGTTTAAAGTTATTTTCCTAAAATTTTTCTAGAAAATGATTTGACATCAGGACGGATTTAAGTCTACTAGGCACAAGCTGTTGACTTTTACCTAAGTATTAAATTTAAGATTTTTAGCTTTCATACTTTTTTCTAAAAATTTTAAAAATATAATTGTAATGCTTAAAAAAATTTTAAAGAAGATTTTTTTTCCAAAATCTTTAAATTTAAAAAAAAAATTAATTTTTTTTACGTTAACATTGATTAAATTAGAAAATTATTAAAAATCTTTTTAAATCTTAAAAAAATTGATTTTTAAAATTAAAAAAAATTTTTGAAAATAATAAAAAACATTTAATTGGAAGCTTTTTTCTAACTTCATAGTTCCTTTACTTTGTTTTTAAGCGCCCCACTAAACCCCTTTTTTTAGAAGAAGGGAAAGGAGAAAAATTATAATTTTGTTATTACTAAATATATTAATACTAAAGTCTATCTGATAAGTCAAACCAAAAGACAAAATTAATTTTTCTTTAAAATGATTTCACGCTTCAAAAGAGCGATTTTTTGTCGCTTATAAGCAAGGTTTTACGGTACAATAGATTCCCAATTGAAATTTATGTTTCGAGTATTACCGTAATGCCTTGAAAACAAGTACATGCATAATAAATCGAAATTTATCGTAAAAATAATTAAAACATAGTTATAGCCTGTTGATTAAATTTTTTTGTGGCCTTTATACTATCCTGTTAATGATTACTATCCTGAATGAAAATTCATGGATTTTCATGAACGTTCATATAATTCATGAAATTCTATGATTTTTTTTGAATATTCAGAAATTTCATGAAAAAAAATAAAAATTCAAAAATATTAATGAAGAAAAATGAATTTTCAGGATGTACATTCATGAACTTTCATGAGCGTTCATGAACAGACAATTTAATCTCTTTATTAAAAAAAATTTTTTCAAGACATTTTCAATTTTATTTTAACTGTGAAACTTGGTGAACTACGGGGAACTTTCGGGAACTACGGTGAACTTTCGTGAACTTCGGGGAACTTTCGTGAACTACGGTGAACTTTGGGGAAATTCGGTGAAATTAAAAAAGGCCGTGAATGTTCATGAACGTTCATGAACGTTCACAAATGGAACACGTGAATGACCACAACAGTATGTGGTGAAAAATTCTTTTGCATAAAGTTGTTTTAAATGTATGTTGCAAACTTTTCTCTCCAATTAATGTACTGCTTGTAGTAACAACTCGGAGTCTTTATTTCTATCCAATATTTTTTTATTTAGTATACTTACTTAATGAAGAATCAAAATTTCACAATTTTACGCTTTCAAAATTTTTTACGGAAAATTAAATGGCAAAAACTCTGCAATAACGTTGGGTCATAACAAATATTGAACATTAAACATTTAATTAAAAGCTTTAAAAATTCAAATTTTTGAAAAAAAAAGTCCTGGTGTATGAATTAAGCTTAAAAAAATTTTAAACAATATTAACACTTATGGGACAGGTACTCTTCGTTCTTTTTCTTCAAATTTTTGCTATATTTAATCAAACTTATTGACAAAAAAATTTTATACCGTATTTCCTCAAATAGAAGCAAGGGCGGCCCACAAAGGATTTCTTCTATTCGATTTTTTTTATCTAATTAAAGTGTCTCAAATAAAAGAAATTTTTCAGTTTTTTTCTTTGACTCAATATTACCTGTGAATTAAAAATTATTACTTTTATGCTTAAGATTTTGTCAATTTTATTTATTTTATGTCAAAAATACTTAGTTTTATGCTTAAAAATTTATTTTAAACTAATGATGCCAATTTTTATTAGTTTTTGTACAAAATAATTAAAAGCATGTTTAATTTTAAAATTTTCCTTATAAATAAAGAAACTGCGCCCCATTTTAATAGTAGCGAAGACGCTTAAATTAAAATGAATTTTTCATTATCGCGATTATCTAATCCATGATTTTAACTTTTGATTTTTTAATAATCTTCAATAATTTTAAAAATCTCTTTATTTGATGGTTATCCTTGGTTCTTAGGGTATATAAAGAATTTTTTTGTCCTTAGACGGTCAAATATTGAATCGCTTTGATTAGAGGTGAAGTCGGGAAACGAAATATTTTTTTCTTATTCAAAATTCAAAAAATTGAATAACTAACTCAACTTCAAAATAATAATTTTAAAATATAAATAATAATTTAAAGCGGAAAATAAAATTTCTTAGCGAAAAGTAATAATTTTTGGCAGTAAAATAAATAAAGAAAATAATAAAATTTGCCAACACAAAGCAATTTAATTAATTAGCAAAAAAATAAATTTTTTGACAGTGAACTAATAATTCTTAATATACAGGTAAATAATAGCCTTTTTCTTTTATTTGAAACAGAAAATTTCGTTTTCTCAGAATATATTAAGCTAGCTATTTTCAATTATTTTTCTTTTATTGAAGATAGTAAAAATTATTTTAATATGTCTCAAATAAAATGAAATTTTTAACTTAAATAGTAGCAATTTTCTTCTATTTGCGGTTACCGTAAACGCTCTCTAAGGGTAACGGTACTATTTCGAAAATTTCGTATTTATATACATTTTTTGATGAGTTTAAGTAGCCAAGAATTTTTTAGTACCGAGAATAAGATCTTCGTTAGAAATTATAAAGCCTATAAGCTGGATTTTGAAAATAAAAGCCTCGCGCTTTTATTTGAATGATCTTGTATTTGAGGAAATACGGTAATTGCAAGTACTGAATAATTCATCAGAATTGAGTCCGAAGAAAAAGTAAAAAAGTAGTTTACTTTCATTTAAAAATTTACGAACAAACATTCAGAAGACAATATTTTAGTCGGTCATTATTAAATATCCAGCAAACATTCATTAATATTTTTGAATTCATTCAAAACATCTCTTATCTCAAGATAATTAAAAAATTCAAAAAATTTTTAAGAAAAAATTCATAGCCGTTACCATAACCACTTGATTTTTCTCAATAATTTTTCGTTCAAAATTAATAAATAGTAGAAAAAAACTCAAAATTAAAAAAAATTTGTTTCAACTATATCAAGGAGATATCTAGACTGTCTCGAGTCTACAAAGCCTGGCATTATTTATTCAAAAAATTCAACTATTTAAAAATTTATTAGAAAGTCTTGTATAAAATTCATCAATACAAATGACTAAGGCAAGGATCACATTTTGCAATGAACAAAAATTAATACAAGAGGAAAAAGAACGCTTAAGAAAGTTAAGAATTATACAAGTTAGGGAAATATCTAAGCAGAATGCGGCTAATTTACGCGAAGCCTTTAAAAACGAAAAAGATAAAGAAATTCAAAAACAACTTTTAAAGCATGAGGTGTCCAATCTTTTCTCCTTAACTTTTTGGTTACTTTTTTTGATTTATTTTTTACCTTAAGACTAAACAAAAGCATGAACATGAAGAAAATTTTAATGAAATTAAACATTTAGTTCAAAGAGAAATTGATATTATTGGCCAGGGGCATTTATCAGCAGCTAATTATGTAAATATTTTAAATGGAAAAAAAATTAATTTTTCTTGGTAATTTTTTTGGTTGTTTTATTAGGATGATCAATCTGAATTAAGACAAAAGATGGCAATTGAAAATGAAGAAAGAGCGGCTATTCGTGGTAAAACGGCTATTTTAGCTGAAAAAGAAGAAAGAGCTCTTATTGAAAATAAAGAAAATGCTCATATTTTGGCTCGACAACAAGCTTTAGAACTAGAAAAATTAAGAGCTTCTAAAATTGCTAAACTACCTAAGCCACAAGATGATCAATTGGATAAAATTGTTGATAAAAAAACAAGTAAACTTGTCTCATTGCACGATGTTGATGTGTTTATGACTACGCGATATCATATGCCGGAGTCAATTGTAAATAAAGCTTCAAATGATGAAAAAGATACGTTCGACGCTCGTCAAAGTGCCATTGATGAAGAACTTAGACAAAAGAATTTAGCTAAAGAAATTCAGAGACAAACAAATGAGCGAAATGAAAAAGCTCGTCTTAGAGGCAAGCACGCCTTAGAAAAAGAAATACTAAGCGAGGTAGTTATCAAGAGTCTAATTGTTTATTTAAGAATTTATCACCAATTTAAGACTCTTTTTTTAAAATTTTTAATTGTTTATCATATATTAGTATTTAACACTCTTTCGAATCATATATTTTACTCGTAATAATATAAAACTCATTTATCTTTTGATTTTAATCTACGTAAATGCTAATCTACGTCAGTAATTATGATATTTCATTTCCGTTTTGAATGCGACATCTACTAACATAACGGAAAAGTACTTGAGAGAATACTAAATTTTCCTTTTAGGATAACTAAAAAATCGATTTTGAAGATAGATTACCATTATGTAATGACGACAAATACACAACAAAAAATGCGTTTTTTTAAGGGTTGACTTATAACGGCTGTCGCAAATATCGGATTTATCTTTAAACAATCAAAAATTATACAAAAAACTCATATATGACTTTTTCTGAAGATTTTGTAAAAATATCAAAAAATATTAAGAAGAAATTAAAATTTTATTTGTCCTCAAGTGACAAGAAAGAAAAAATAAGGAACCAACAAAAAACAACGCCAACTTTTGGATAATTCGATTAAATTTTTTGTATAGAATTTTGACCCAAGTAAAAATTATTCACTATCTAAGTGTCTACAGCACTTGCTTCGAAAAAGTGGCATTACCGTTATCAAAAAAATAATTAAATTTTTTTCCGGGATAAACTTTTTTTTCGGAAACAAATAATTTGAAAAAAGTTTAAAAAAAAATTACTTTTTTGCTAAATTATTTTTTTATTAATAATGGTAATGCCACTTTTTGAGTCAAGTGCTGTATCAAGACAATTTGTATTGATTTGGCTTAGCCAAAACTTCATAGACCTTATTTAGCTCCAAAATCTCTAATCGAAAGTTTAAAAAATTTATAAATTTCGTTTAAAATACTTAATTTAAAAAGTTATATAATAGTTTTATGGATTTTTGAATTAAGCACTTTAAATTTTCGGCTAAAATTTTTTAAATAAAAAATTTTTTTAATTAATATAATTTTAAAGAATTATAATGACATTATGAAAGAACTCAACAAACTAGAACAAGCTGATCGAGAAAAACGACAAAAAGAATTAATGAGCATACCAGTAAAAATTATAATCTATCAATTGATTCTATTTCTACTTTTATTTTTATAATTAAAATTTTTCAGAAAGAAATATTTGTTCCATCATGGCAACGAGAACAAGATAAAAATGAATTTCAATTAGAACTTGAAAGACAATTTGAAAAAATTTACGTTGATACAAATATGCGTAAAGAAGAGATGCCCTTACCAGTTGATCTGAAAAAATTAGAAGAGATAAGTCAAGCTAGTTTACATGAAGATACTGATTTAGACTTAACTGTTCTAAATGAAGAACAACCTCAAGAAATTGAAAATCAAATCTATATTAAGCAACAATCAACTGTTCCAGAACCAATTGTTCAAAAACAACCATCACCAAAATTTTTACAACCTTCTTTGCCAAAAACACAGCTACCAGAAGAAGAAATAATCGAGACAAAAACAGATAAAAACGAAAATACAACTCAAAACTTGACAAATAATAATTCAAAAAATCAATCTTGTAAAATTTAAAATATAAATTTGCTTATAAAAAAAACTTATTATTTTTTTTCCAACTTAAGCCAAAGAGAGCTTTGTTTTAAATAAATTATTGGACAAAATAAAAAAGCAGCGCGAAGAAATAGCTCAAAAATCATCAACTATCGAAAATGAAATTTCACTAGAAGACTCAACAGCAAGTGATCTTCCGGTTAACGATAAAGAAATAAATTTAGAGGATACTCTAATTGAAAATAGATCAACTATCAATAAATCTAAAATTGAATCAGTTAAAGATATAAAATTTGATGAAAATGAAAGTGAAGTATCAGACTCGAGTGATGATTTAAGTTATACTTTAAGTTTAGTTTCCAATACTCCTAAATCTGATAAATCTGCTCATCATGAAAAAGTAACTGGGTTAAGTAATAGAGAAAAAAAGTTGATTAGGGGTATTATGATGTCAAGTCATAATGTAAGTTCTGTTAATGACTTGTGTCTTGATCATAATCGAATTATTCTTAACTCAAAAATGAACTCGAATCAAGCGTTTAGAAGTACGGCTATTTCTGTCGATTTATCTCATGCATCTCGTGATCCAATGATAGCTGGTACAAGAGAACTTTTCAATCAGAATGATGTTAAATTAGCACTTGAAATTAAACAAAAAACTTTAATGTAAGTATTGTAAAGATTTTTTTTGTTTACCACCTCATAGCAAATTCTAATTTATTTTCAAAAATTTTTCTTTATTCTATCAGGTTATTTACTCTTTTAAGCTAGTTGTACTCTTTTAACCGAAATTGTAATTTTTTCAAGGATTGACAAAAAAAAATTATTTCAGAATTTAGGTCTCAAAATTACGTCTACCCAATCAGCAGATGCAAAGTTGTCGTCAAAACACGATTCCTTACTACAGTACAATTCTAAACAAAGTTAACAGGTTTCGAAGCCTGGCTTAAGCCGCTCTTAAACCGCGTCGAAACCAAGTTTTGAAGCGGCTTAAGCTGCTCCGGAGCCGGGCTTAAGCCGAAAAAAGTGGCTCCGAAACTTCGGCTTAAGCCAGCATTTTTTTTAAATCGGTTCAAGAGCCAGGTTCTTGAACCGGCTTCGAAACTTAAATTAAAATTATAATAAATTATGCTAATGAATTTGGCCAAAATAGTAATGAGGTGACGTGAAAATTTTAAAAATAAAGGTGTTCAAGAATTAAATGCCTTTTTAAATTATAAAAAGTAATTATCTCTTGAAATCTTAACTCCAAAAATCATCTTAAAATTAAAAAGGAGTTTTTAAAACAAAAAAAATTGAAAATAAAAAAAATCTCTTGTTTAATTTTTACCGCTAATTTATAAAAAGGATTTTTGAATAAAAAAAATTTTTTTTTTTTTTAATTGAACAATAAATTTCCGAATATTCTTTATAATTTTTATCTTTTTTTCAAAAATCCGCTTTTCAATGAAATCCTTTTTTTTATTCAAACAAATCTTTAAAAATAAAAAAATTATTTTCTCAGAAACATCTATCCCTTATATTTTTTTTAAATATTGTTTTTTCTCAATTAATTAATTAATTAAAATTTTTTTTAAAAATTAATTATTTAATTAAAACTTTGGATATGCTCCAAAAACATAATTATCATAAATTATGCATTCGCAAGAACCCGGCTTTGAAACCAGGTTTCGAAGCCAAAAATCGGTTCAAGAGCCGGGCTTAAGCCGAAAAAAGTGGCTCCGAAACTTCGGCTTAAGCCGCTTCGAAACTGGGCTTCTAAACCGTTTAAGCCGGCTTAAGTCGCTCCGAAACTTTAGCTTAAGCCGGGTGTTAACTTAATTCAGAACTGTACTGTAAAACTTTTTTTTCATATTTTTATGGAAAATTCTATCACACATCAAATTTACGAAATAAGATTTGGAAAAGTTAGCAAAAGATAACTTTTCTAGAAAAATGTATATAAAATATTCTTTGGTGTAGGTATAAGGTATAATGTGATATATTACTGTCTTTATGACTTTAAAACTCTAAGGCTCCTCAAAGAAGCAAGATAGGTGTAAAATTCTTTTTGCCTCATACTTAAATTAACAAAGTTAGGTAGGTCTCTTTGGAAAAAAAATTTATCTCTTAAAATTTTTTTCGATTTTTATATTCTGTAATTTTAATTTCTAATCAGATTTTTTGAATATTTTAGGGTTTTTTCTAGCAAAAATCTTGTGAATTTTTAGACTCTGATTCAATTATGATTGAATCATATAAAAAATTTAAGGATTAAGTATGAGAAATTCAATAGCTCGGGACGAAGTCAAGGGAGGTCCGATTTTTTTTGCAATAACTTTGGTTGACCCTCATAATCAAAAAAAGGGTATTGGTTTTGTCTAAAAAGCGAGTTCAAATTATGATCTCGGCAACCTTAAATCTTTTGCGATTAAAATTTGTATTAATTGTTAATAGTGTTGGCTACCGCCACCGTGGTCAGCTGGATTCCAAAAGGATCATTAAGAAATTTAGCTCCTCAATCGATACCTCCTTTACTATTGACTAAGCTAAGAAATTATAAGACTTGTCAGTCATCTTAAAGTCGCTTGACAGCCGCCAACACTATTTTTTATGTAATTGCCAGGTGTATGACCAAAAAATTCAATCGACGAAATTTCTCATTAACTTCTTAAATATTACATTTTACACTGAAATTCTTTAATTGACCCTAAAATAAGAGAGTGAATAGTGTAAGCAGTCATTAGTGCCATCAAAAGTTAAATTGCTCAACAAAGTTTCAAGAAAAATTTTTTAAACTTTAAAATTGACTTTTTTCAGAGAAAAATAAAAATTCAAGTCAATTTCTAAATAGTTCAAAAAATCAATTTTTCAAAGTTTTAGATTCTATTTTAATGTTGAAAAAAATTGAAGAATTTTAAAGTTTAACAACCCTACTTATTACAAAATAGGTAATTTTTCACCCTAAATATTTACAGTGTATTTAAATTTTGAAAGATTTTATATTAGATAAATGAATAATTTGAGAGTTAATAGAAAAAATCAATCACTTGGAATAAAAACATTTACCGAGTAAAATTTTATAATTTTAGGCAGAAACAAAAAGAGTTAGAAGATCAGCTTAGAAAACTTGAAGAACAAGAGAACGAACTGATAAAAGATACATCAAAAAAATCTACAAATGATCAATCAACAGCTGAGTCAAACAATTCATTGACCCTAAGCCATTCTTTAGTCAATTCAACTAAAAGTCCTAAACATAAAAATGAAAATGACCAACAAAATTTAACAGAAGAAGATTTAAAACGAATTGAATATCAAAAACGTCTTTTAACTTTGACCTCGAATAAAAAAGATGAAAAATCCGAAGATAATGATCGTCAATTTGTCAAACTAATCGAAGACCGAAAAAAAGAAATTCAAAAAAAATTTGGAATCGAAATTCAATCATCATCTAGTTCAAGTTTGAACACAATTCAAGATGCCAATTTAATCAAAGCAAAGCGTCCTGTTGCTATTTTACAAACTGATGACAAAAACACTATATACTCTGGTGACTCGGGCTTTATTTCGTCATCAAATAATTACAACATGAATTTAAGAAATCAACAACTTAAAAAACCAATTAATTTGGCAGTCGAACAATTAAATAAAGAAATAATGAATGCTGCATCGAGGCCCAATGCGCTACAAAATGAACTATTAAATTTACTAAATGGAGATATTAACGAGGAAGAATGTAAGCGTCGTTTGTCATTAATTTCCAATCAATCGGATTCATTTACAAATGAACAAATTTCAAAGTTATTCGGCTTAGAATTTTATGATTCAAATAATTATTCGGAAATTCGTGATTTATCAATTGAAAAAATAATCGGATGGACTTTACAACAGCAACAACAACAAATTTTAAAATCTGAACAAGATTCTAAATCAAAATCATCAGGTCTTTTTACAAAAACAAATTTGAGCTCAGCCTCTTCAAATGATACACTAAATGATCAAGATCAAGATGAAACTAGCGATGACGATGATGATGGTCACTCTTTAATTATGTCTCTATTAAAATGCAATAATAAAGATTTGAAAAATCGTGAAATGAATGCATTAGACATGAAGAAACAGTTTATTCAGGATCAATTGGAAATGGTTAGGAGACAAAAAGATCAATTAGAAGTCCAACAATTGAATAATAGTAATAGTAGAGCGTTTAACACAAGTAGCCTACCACCACCTGTTAAGTTCAATAAGTTTTTAAATGATGTAAATTTACATGAATTGAGTACAATTAAAGAAGTGGATACTCCGATCAGTGAACGAAATGTTAAATTGACTAGTTCAGGAATTAATAGACATCAGGTATATTGCGAAAATATTTTTTATCATATTTATATTTATTTTAATAACATTAGACCATACTATAGAGACTAACAATAGTGAGCATGGTCTTCCCACTTTTATTAACTTATAAGCTCTTACAAAAAAACATCATTTTAAAAATGAAATAACATGGTCTAAAATTTAAATTATACCTCTAGTCCATAAAAAACGTAATATTATTTATTTTTTCCAAATTTGATATTTCATGCGACACTTAAACTTCAAATTTTGAATTTATTGCTAGACAATAAAACGTAGAAAAAATAAAAAAAAATTTGTTTGTACAGCATCCGAAATTTTGAAAATTACTCGAGAAGATAAGGTAAAAAAAATTGATTTTTTGGTAGAACCTTGTTTTCGGATAAAAAAATACCGATTTTTTTATTAAAGCTGTAAAAACGAGGGTTAACAAGTTTAGGCGAAGGTCGGTAATGGACCAGGGTCTAGTTTGGGAATCGGGAGCAGTATATATTTTTTGAAAGAAAAATCACTCTATTATTTGATGTACCGGTATATTCTTAGATTCGATTAAATGCGGTAATATAAATATTTGATGGTTCATGCGACTAAATTAAAACTTGCAAATAAACACATTAGAAGGATTTAGTGAGCGATAGAAGTAAAGCTTGGTCAAAAACCTAAAAATTGGAACGAAACAAACTTGATTTTTTATGGAAAACTTATCAACCCTTTAAAGAAATGACTTTTTTGAAGTATATCAGTATTACTTTTAAAAATTAAGTTATTCTATATTTTTGAAACAAATATTTATAGAAATTAATTATTATTGAGTTTTTGATTTAATAAATTTTACAATATTTTACAGATTTTTACTATTTTTGCTTAAAATTTACAGAAAATTACGTAAAAAAGAGTAAAATTTTAAATAGAAAATTTTTCTTTTCTTAAAAATTCATAAAATTGAAAATCCTCGAAAAAGTCGAAATTTTGGTCTTTTTTTGAACATTTTCAATTTTACTATTTTTTACGTAAAAATTCGATATTTTACGTAAAATACCGTAAATTTACTAAAATTTACCGAGTAAAAAATCGTAAATTTACGTAAAATTTGGTAAATTCCAATAATTTTTGGTTTTTATGAATTCAAATGTTCAAAATATATTTTTCTTAATACTAATTTTTTTTTTTAATTAGGCAATCAATGCAAATAAAAGTAGCATTAATCTGACTACAGTGTCATCAATGGACCTATCATCAAGTAGTATTGAAAATGTAACTCAACTAAACGAAACGAATTTTCATCAAACTACGAAAGCCCCTAATCAAGCTACACAAAATTATTCTTATGGTTTATCAGGCATATCTTCGGCTATCTCACCATCAACTTCATTATTTTGTACAACGATTGTTGAAGAAAATATGAATCAAAATTATCAACAAAATGACTTGAATAATACAACTCAAGCTAATTTCATATCTAAAAGCGATCAATCAAAATCTTCATCAAGTTCATTTACATCTACATCAACCCCCATTACTCAAACATCAAATCCAACATCCAAAAATACAAATAAATTGACTTTGGAAAATTTGAAAAATAAACAAAAACAATTTCTAAATATATCACTATTTGATTCAACTAATAATACATCAATAAGCTCTAAATCGAGCTCGAATTCTCCTAACTTAACCAAAAAAGTCGAGTATGGTGAGCTCATATTTGATTCTTTAATGACAAATAATTTATCAGTTTCACAAAATTCAATGAGTCAAGGTAGTTTATCGTTATCAACTCAGCAAAAACCAGTCGCTTTCAAAACTGAATCAACAATAAATACATCTGAATTATTCAAAAAATTCAATTTGAATTCGAATAATAACAACAATAATAGTAATAGCTTTCAGAATAATCAAAAAAAATGGTTTGACATTTTGGCCTCAACTGATGAAGAAAAATCAATAAGTCGACGCAAAATGTCAACTTCTAGTTTATCCCAAGGGCCTCTAGCTGATGATACACTAAACGAAGAAGAAAGTTCAATTTTACATTCGCTTATCGAAGTAGAAAATAAATCGTCATTAATGTCAGCTTCGCCTTCAGTCTTAGTTAATTCGTTTAATTCGACTAAAGGTGAAGTTCTAAAAGACCTAGAGCCTGTTAATGAAACTTTAAAAAGTTTAAAAAGCTTTTGTAATTCAAGTCAGTCTAGTTTAAAATCTGAAAGTGGTATGTTTGATAAATTTCTAAAAAATTATCCATCCAATACGAATAATATTACGAGTGTTATGGACGAACCGGAAATTTCGTTTGTTAGTTATAAGACAACAAGCAATCCAGTTTCGCCTGGAACACGAAGAAATTATTCGGATTTTTCATCATCAGATTCGACAAAACAAACATCGTCCGAAATGTCTAGTTTGTCATTGATTAAATTTCAACAAAAACAGCTATCTCAACAGTTTGGTAACATGTCATCAATAGATCAGACGTCTAGTTTATCGTCAACACAAATTAAAAAATCATTCTCTAGTACTATACCATTTGAGACGACTTTGAAAAATAGTTCAATTATTGAGGGTAAGACTTTAGATAATCTTTGAATTTTTGACTTTGTAGAAATATTTTTAATAGAATTAGACTAGCGAGTTGTCAGTCTTTTTCTAATTGAAAACTCGCTTAGGAAAATTATAAAAATTTCACGATCACTATCTTTTATCATCAAATGTACAAAACTTTATTTATAACCAAGATGAGAAAAGAATTCTTTATCATTTCATGCTCTATTTTGAACTACAATTTGCATTTAGTCTCCAAGTCTGAATATTATCATTTTAATTTTCAAATATTGCGGAGTATCAGAACCATCATTTTTTAGTATTTTTGAATTTTTACCTCTTTGAATTATTGAAATAATTTTTTTTAATAAAATGGTATCCATGAAATATAGAGAAGCTCATTAGCCTTAATCAAAAATAATATAGGTGCAGTAAGAAGGGAGTTGTTATGCTCGTAATTTAAAAATAAAAGAAAATTGTTGAGAAAATACTAGGGTCATTTTTGACCCGTTTTTAAGTTTATAAGAGTTAAAAGTATCTTTTAAATTTTAATCAATAAAAATTTTAAGTCTTTATTCGATTAGTTTGGGACGTTCGACCATAGAAGTTAAATCACTAAAACTTTTACATAAAATTTTTAAAAGCACCGTTACAGCGGTCACTCGGTGGTCGAGAGATGATGCCAGGTCTAATTCTTTCTTCGTTTAGTCAATGCTATGGGAGCTTTTGATTAGTAGTTAAATGTCTTGATCATCATTTTGGATTTAGACATGTTACAGATTTTGTTAATTTTCTTTTTTCAATTTTTCTGCAAAAAATTATGCAATTTTTCATCAATTAGAAAATTCACTAAAATGAACGTAGTCTCCTTATCGTACCAAAAATTAAAAAAAATATGTATAATTTTTTTCTAATTAAGGAAAGTTAATTGAAGACGAAGACGCAGTAGAGGAAATCGAGGATCGCTTAAAGGTTCCTTATGATTTCAATGATAAAACAATACTTTCAGATAGTGATAACCAATCGATTCGAACAAGAAAATCAGAATCTTTATTATCATTTGAAAATCATGAGTTAACTCAATTGACTCCTTTAAATAATAATAAAAATAAAAAAATGGAAAACTCAAGCATGAAGACTCTGTTACAAAGTGAAGAAGATTTACACGAATCGAGTATGATGTCACTTAGAGAATCGAATAAATCAAATAGGCGAGAATCGCCATCTTTATGGAATTCAACACCAATGATATCGAATTCAGAAATGAAATTTATTTCAAGTCAATTTCAAGATAGTTGTGTATTTGATAACTTTAATCAGGTCAATAATTCTAATGATTCAGCTAGTTTGATCTATTTTAATGAATCTACTAATCTTAGTCTTACGGTAAGTTCTTGAAAATATCAAAATTTACTTTAATCTGGTCACAAATAAGGTCTTTTTATTTTTTAAAATACCAATCATTTATTTCTAGGTAATGACTAACTTATAAATAAGCCTTTTTGATTATATTATAGTAAGCTAATTTTATCAATTAGCTACCCAAATTTTTATACTAAATAAAAGATAAGTATTCAATTAGTATTGAATTGAAAATTTTAAATAAAAAGTTCAGTAAAATTCAAAAGAAAATTAGCTAAAATTGATCAACGTTTAGTAATTGTTAAAACAGATCAAGAAGGTAAAGTATTAATTTTGCTCAAATTTAAATTTTGTTATATTTTGCTTAAAAAAAAATAAAAAATTAAATTCCGCAATTACTTGCACACTGGAAAACCAATATTCTTTTCTTTTAATTTCAATAAAAGTTTTTAAATGTAAAGAATTAAAGGATCGTTTCTTTATAACTAATTGTGCAAGTAAATGTGTATTTCAATTTTTTTATTATTTTGAGCAAAAAATACTAAAATTGAAATTTGAGCAGAATTAACACTTTGTCCTTTATAATAGTTTCGATACAGGTAATCCATAAAATCCGGACAAGGAAAATCGAACACGCATTTTCAACTATCTAAAATTTTTTTGGAATTACGGAGAATTTTTTAAAAACTTAAATACGGACAGCGGTATTAAAAGAAAAATTAAAATTTTAAGATAAATCAATCAATATTTAAGGCAAGTGATTTGGATTCCATATCAAAAATATCCAGTCCAAAAAGAGTTTAAATTTGAATGTTATAAAAATTTTTATTTTTTTTTTGTTTTTGTCGTTTTTATAATACCGTAATCCGTTGATAGAAGGACCGGTACAAAATCAAAGTTGGACCACCCACTTTTTTGAACTTAAAAGTCTATGAAATCATTTTTCTAGTATAATCACTGGGTACAAGCCAAATCCGAAAGCTCAGATTTGTGCCACGATAAAACTATCAAGGGATTAGGGTAACAATGTTTTATTAAAATTTTTTGTTATTAACATTATTTGTCCGTGTCCGGAATTTAGGAGCTTTTCTACCCGTCTGTGTTCTGATGTCCTATTTTTTGGTCCGTACTTTTTCAAGGCAATAAATGTAATTTTGTAAAGAGATATTTTTTCTTACAAAGTATGGGTCAATTTTTTTAGTAAATTTAAATAAATTAATTTTCTGTCGACTAGACTAACTTAGTTTAGTTTTAACCCATCAAATTACTTGATTCAGAACTTATCATATTATAACCAAATTATTTCATTTCTAATTGAGTTAGGATTCGAATCAACCGATTTGTTCAAATATTTCTATGTCTTGCAGAGAATGTAATTTTTGTAGTTCTTTTTACTCAGTCTTAGATAAGAAAGCTTATATAGAGAAACACAAAAGCGAAAGATCTCGAGATATATTTAAAATAAAGGATTTTAATAAAAGACGAGAATTAGCGCGAAATATAACCCAAGAATTTTATTATGTTGATTTTGATGGTAATAGAATAGATCAGGATAAATTAAAAGATAACATTAATAAGAATCAATTTGATCTACAAAGATCTTGTTTGAACCATTTAAAATCAATTAGAAATACAAAACAAAGAAACCATGTTAATAGTAAATAATTATTATATAAAAATTCAAAACTAGTCATAAGGTTTTTCAGAATGGCAAAATTAAAAAAATTTAAAATAAAATTTTTAAAATAATTTTTTTTTTAATTTTTTTAGTCCAAGAAGTAAGTTCAAAGAACAAAAGAAGCTTGAGAACTGTGAATCAAATTAAATTGAACAAGAAACGAAGCATTTAAAATAAACAAAATATGGACAATTATAGTTTATACTTGCAAAGGCGCAATAGAGAAATATATGGGCGAAAAATGAGATAACTATTTTTTACTCTCACTTTAACACTTATCAATCTTTATTTAAAAAGCCGTTCTTAAATTGTATTTTTTTGTTGTATGAATCAAATATATTTTCTTTACAAATTTTTTCTTTAAATTTTATTTGTTTATGTTTTCTTTATCAATTTTTTTTTTAAAGCTTAATATTCTATTTGTAAAAAATAGAAAAATTACAATTTTTTTATATCCTTATTTTGAATTTTTACTAATTTCTTTCTTAAGCTAATTTTTTGAATAAAATCTAATGAATTAAGACATTCTTATTTTTATTTTTTTAGTGGAATCCTATTCCGAAAAAATTTCATTTTAAAAATTCGATTATGTACCGGTACATCACAAAGTAATAAAGCTATTTTTCAAAACTAATCAACAAACAAATGTCCATATCTTTTATAATAAATAATAACTTTAAAATAAAACAAAATAATTTTTTATATTAATTAAAATAATATTTATATTTATCAAAAAACAATTGAAAATAATTTTATTTATCGTATTACTAATTCTGTTAGTTTATGCAATAAGGTTCGTGTTTATGGGTATCCAAATAATAAGTGCCTTCATGAAAATCCTTCCTTGCAAAATAACCCATTGATGCACAACCTAATTTAGGATCACATTGACATCGTCCTTTAGCAAAACCATCTATAAAACGAAAATATAATGAAAATAGAATCCTTCTTTTTTCTTTTAATCTTACCATAGTCATCGCATGGAACCGAATGAAATCGACAATCTGAAATTATGCTTTCAGCAAAATACGCTGTGGCTTTGTTGTGACTACAAGCAATCATTTTGACTATGATATATAAAAAAATTAATATAAAAATGGAATATAAAAAGATTTTAAAAAATACCTTCAGGAAAGCTGGGATCTAATTTAATAGAAATAATTTTAGATTCCAAAGCAGATCTGTCAAATAAACCACATCCAGGCTGAGTTCTTCCATTTGGAAAAAAATCTAAATGTCCTATTGGAGTATGCATACCAAAGGTAGGATCCGTGTGAATATTATCGACAAAACTAATGAATTTTAAAAATAAATTAAAAAAAAGGTTTTTAATTTTTTCGCAAGTTTACTCAGCGTCATTTTCATTCAGTCTCCTTTCTTTTTTTCTATTAAAGAAAAGCGGACCTTAAAACAGTTCTATTAAGGTTATTTTAATATGTTGAAATTTTATGAGTTTTACCAGCAGGATCTAAGCCAGAAATTCTTCCTAATTTAATTACTTTTCCAGCGAATCCACAAGCCTATTAATTTTAATTCTCAAAAGATTAATTTTAATCTTAAAATTATTGATGAAACCTTACATGGGCACCTAATTTTAAAAAAATGAATAAAAAACCAAATATTAAGTTTAAAATATTAAGGTTTACCTAAGCTGTGACCAATACAATGTACTTTTGGAACATTAATTCCGACCTCTCTAATAAACTCACCTAATTTTGTACCTGTTATCTCAACGTTTTCGGCAGCGCTAAAATAATTAGGTGCCTTGGCGCCTTCTTCCCAATCGACTGAAACTATGTTCCCATCGAACTTAAGTAAATATTTTTATTAAATGTTAAGTAAATATTTTTTTAAAATTTTACGCCAGATTTGATGAAACTGTCCTTAATTTTAATGAATTTTTCTTCTAAACCGTCGTCAGTGAATCCATGAATAAGAAATTTTGTTTCTTTAGAAAAATCAAATCCAGATCTAAAAACAGATTAATAATTAGTTTTTGAATTACAATTTTCTATTTGTAATCTAACTGTTTAATATTTTGTGAGTTAAGCAAAACATAATTTACGGGATTTTTTTGGCTAAAAAATAAAAAACTTGGCCAACATGCAAAATGTTTGATCAAAAAACTTAATATTAATATGTATTTACTAAACATTTTCATTAAGATACATTTTTTTAAAGTTATTCTAGATTTTTATACCTAATTAAGAATAATATTACACTCGTGTTTATAAATGTGTTTAAGATAATAAATAATTCTCATGGTAAATGGCTTATCGTGTCTCTTAGACATATTGAGAAATCGAACAGATTCTAAATAAAATTAAAACCTAAACTCTCTTTAGATTTTAAATAAATTTCATAACTTTTTGATAAAAAGTAATATTGAAAAATTAAAATATTTTTTAAATTAATAAAAAAGTATGCATTTAAAAGTTTTTATCACAATTAAAGTGAAATGGTCATTTAAAGTAACACAAATCAAGAAAATTATAAACTGTTATTTAGTGTTAAGTCGTTAAGGATTATCGAGTTTTGCGAAATTTTAGCAGCGCAAGTATTAATAATTTCGACCCACTTCAGAAAGATAATGTATATTAGATTAATCAACACGAGTCCAAGCAAGTTTTTTTTTTGTATCAGGCATAAATCGCATTTATGTCTGATATAAATTTTTGTAAATAAAATTTTTAAATAGGAATTTTAAAAGTGTATTATCCTTGTATTTTAAAATCGATCAAAATCAATAGAAAACGGAACTTAAGATTAATTTTTTTTATAACTTCCCTATACAAATAACGTTTCCGAACCCTAAAAACACATTTTGAACCATCTCGAATGGGTACTTAGAGATTAAATTCAGTTTAGAAAAAATGAAGGAAACATAAAGGTTAATAGGATTCATCTATGCCAATATTTTTAATGTAGAAAATTTACACCGTATCAACATCGCATCAATTATTAAAAAGCCTATATTTAAATGATGTTTCAAAAATCAAAGAAATTTCTAAAAATTGAAGAATACTTTTTCTTTTATTAAAAAAAGATTACCTGGACGATAAAAATTATAATTTTAGTTTTCCATATCGTGTTTAATTAATTTATTGATTACCTATGTCTACCTGTGAATTTCTGAATTTTGAACTTTGTTTTAATACAGGTAATTATTACAGTCAGACCTCGATTTTGTAAACTTTCAAGGGAAAACAAAAAATAGTTTACAAAATCGAAAATACACAAAATCGAGGCCTCGTTTTTGTAAACTTTTGTTTACAAAATTGAGGTTAATGTATTAGTATTCATAAAAAATATAATAAGTAATTTTTAAAAAGTCTCGATAATAAACCAACAATTAGCCATATTATTTAAAAAAATCAGTAATTCTTTTAACATTATTTCTTTTGTATTACGTGTTGACGTGTCATCACGCTCAAATCTTCTTTCTGTTGTTAATTTATTCCGGACATTTTATATTTTATTGTTTAAAAAAAAAGTTGACAAAATGGAGGTAATTTTGCAATAAAAATTAACTTTTGTAAAAAAAAATTAACTTTACAAAATCGAAACTTCACAAAATTGAGGTTTACAAAATCGAAATTTTAATACATGTAAAGTATTGCTAGAAATTCTGTTTTTTCAATATAAGTTTACAAAATCGAAAGTACACAAAATAGGGGTTAACAAAATCGAGGTCTGACTGTATTCGTTTAGCAAAAAAAAAAGAAGAGATTAATTACTCACAGCCATTTAGAATATTTAAATAAACTTCTTTAAAAAAGTTATTTTATTTATTGGAGCTTGTAAACTTATAAGTATTTCTTTGAAAAAATTTTGGTGGATAACATGGTTTAAACCACTGATGGTCTCATGGTTCGACTCGTTAGATGGAAGGGGATATGGAATCTTTAATTAATAAGCAATCCTAGTTGATTCAAGGAGTATAATTAAAATGTATTAAAGCAGATACTTTAAGTTTGGCTTATTAACTACAGTTCCGTGGAACTGAATAGCAACATTAAAATTTTCGGAATTGTTTAATATATTTAACGATTGATAAATGATCTTACTTAATTTACAATCGGCATGACCAATTGATAAACAATTTGTAAAAAATTCTGGTTAATTTACAAATTCATGTAATAAACTTTAAATTCGTAAATAGATTTGCAGTTTGCATATGCCAGGTATAAATTTGTATATCTAAATTTAAAAATTGCATAAATTTGTAAATTGGATAGAACATAAAAGGAACGAAAAAGAAAAAAAAATCACTCAAACAAATTATATATTCGAAAAATGCGGGTTTTAATTATTATTAGAAAGTTAAAAAAAAAGGTTCGGCTAATTTTATTTTACTTTGAAAATTCATCAAAAAAAACTCCAAAAATATTTTAGGAAAAAAACGATAACGAACCTAAAATTATTTAAAAAAAGGATTAATTATATGTAAATCCCCCTTTTTTTTAAGCATTCATTCTTTCTCCTTGGCATTGAGTCAACCAGATTCTCCGTTACAACTTTCGGTATGTTTTCTAAGATTTCTGGCACGATTCTTTTTAATTCATCCAAGGATCTAGGTCCTACTTCTGCAAGCTCTTAGTCTCACCAACTCCTCAAATTTTCAATGCAGTTTAAATCTGGACTGTTAGCTGGCCACTTAAGACACTCTATTTTTTGATCAACAAGACATTCGACTACTTTTTTGGCTCTATGGCATGGGGCATTGTCTTGCTGGTTTTGGCGCAACTTCCGCATCGATTCAATCAAGTTATTATTTTAAATGTCGATGTATCTGGTTGCATTTAATCTCTCGTCAAATATGCAATGAATCCGAAGTCCATAATAACTTATACAGCACCATATTCCTATTGAACCCTTTTCTTGTTAACTTCGATTAATGATACAATCTTGATTGTTTTTCTCTGCCGTGGTCCTACGAATAAAAATTCGATTTTTGCGGTTGTCGAATTCGATGTTCATCTCATCACTGAAAAGAACTTGTCTCCATTTTGACAATGAAAATGATTTAACCATCTTACAAAACGTTTTTCTATCCTTAATATTATTTGTTGAAAGTCTAGGTTTTTTGAAAGCTACTTTCCAACTGATTTTATTTGCCAATAATCTTTTCGTGACTAAAGATTATGATGCTGTCTTTCCATTCGACAGTTTCCATTGATTTGCTAAGAGATGGGACGGTTCAGTTTGATTTTTCTTATTCAAACGGACCAGATTTCTATCATCTTTCGCAGTAGATATTCGCGGCCTGCCTAGTCTAGGACGATCTTTGTATGAGTTTGTTTAATTGTAAAGGTCAATACTTCTTTAGATGCACGATTTTGACCTTTTCAACTCTCTTCCGATAGCTGCAAATGATTTTCCTTGTTGCTACATGGTAACAGCCTTGATTCTGTCCTGTAGGGTAACTGATGTAAGATTTCTGTTTTCGGAAGGCATTTTTCATAAATTTTTTTTTCAAACTGACTAATTTTTTGGTTGTAAAATAATGTCATCTCTGATTATATCCAAAATTTCATCAGCATTGGATGAGAAATACAGAAAAGGAATAGTAGAATTCACATCGTTCTCATAATTTTTACCAGAAAATTTTAAGTAAAAAAAGGAGAATTTTTTTTTTTAATCTCATGTCAAAAGGGATTTTTTTTAACCAGCCAGGGATTGTTGACTTATTTAAAATCTTGAATGAGGTTTTTTTAGTAAAAAAAAATATTTGGAATTATTGATCCACCTAAAAAACGGCTTTTTAAATTTAAAATATAAAAAATTTTCATGCGGTTTTCATATTTTTACGAATACTTTAATTTTTATGTATAATCTTTCGTTTTGAACTTAGAACATAAATTGATTGGTGTTTATTTAACATTTGGGAAAAAACATTATGCCAGGTTTCTCAGTATTATTTGTGCGAGAAAAACAATCAGACGTGCGACTAAAAATGTTCCATAATTTTATAGGATGCATCGGCTCAGTGAAATAGGTCTTATTATATCTATCTAACTTATTATATCTTCCTCTTTTTTTTTTCAATTCACCAACATAATATTTTTCAAAAAAATCATAGAATTCAATGACACGGAGATTATTATAAGCGATCTTTTTAAGTTCTTGAAAGGGAGAAGCAACACCACCTGATTGCAAGAAAGCTAACATCTGAAAAATTTTTAAACTATGCCTTAACTCTTTATAATCTCTAGGAACAACCACCAGTCCAAGATCAGCAATTTTCGACCTCATTGACTTTCTAAAATGAAAAAAAACCCATATAGTATAGTACCAGGAAAAACTGCCTAAACGCTATCAAAAATGCCAGCTCAAAATCTATACTGATCGATTTAGGATAAATATTAATATTGCGCCTAATCTCAATAAGCATTTTTTCATATAATTCTTGACTTTTTCTTGGTAAAAACACGAAAATCACTGGAACCGGGCATGAGTTAATATGTGCATGAAAAGTATACAACTGAATAAACAACTTGGGAGAAACTTAAAATGTCCCGTCACTAAATAAATTATTGTTCTCTATCAAATTAATACTTGACTTATTGGCAAAAATAAAAAATCTATCTTGGTCGTGTTGACCACTATCATATAATAAAAATATCTCATTTTTTTTTTGTCACTTGAAGCCAATCTAGTATAAGTATCAAATCTCGGCTTTGAGGCTCGCTAGGAAAATCAGGTCTATTTTTTCTTTTTTCTCGATTAATCACCAATCTTTATTTTAAAAAAAGTTATTTTAAAACTGCTATTATGGTAATTTTATTTTAATATCTGCTATTTTAACTTAGTGTCCTACTTTTTGGACTGTGTTTTATTTTATTTATTTTTACTAAAAAAATAGAAATTTATTTTTTTTTTAATTTTCATGTAATAGTATCGATTATTATTTCTTAAAAATATGGTCTCTAGATTAATATCAAGAAAGTTTAAACGGGAACATTTGTTTTTTTCTTGTATGAAACAGACACATCAGACTGCACCAAAAAATGTTTGTAACACATCTAGATAGCTTTTATCGTCCTTGTACATTAGGATTGCTTTCCAAAATCTGTTCAATAATTTTATGCACAAATATGATATTTATAATCCGTTTCAACATTCATTTCATCGCCTGATCCTGTTGAGGTATTGTTTTCGACCTTGATTACACTGTCATTAATTTTTGCTGAAGATAAAAGACCAGAACTTGAGATTGACTTTTTGGGTTGCCATAATGTATAAAATTGGCCATATTTATGGCATGAATGCTTTTTTTAGAACGTTTTGGCATTTAGGTATAAGTTTTTTTGGTTATTATATTCAATTTAGAGAAATTTTGAATCTATAGAATCATATTTAGCCATATTTTTTAAGCTCCTGACCTTGAAAATACCTTGACATTTTTTCTTTACAAATTACTTGTAGAAGATCTAGAGAAAATAAAGATATTTTTAAATAAAAGGATTTTATTTGTTAAAAAATGCAAAAAAACAATCAAGTCCCGTTATTTTTTTCCTAACAGGTTGATTTTTTTTAATTTTTTTTAATAAATATTAGACCTTATTATTAATAAAATCAGGCAGCCTTTTTTCTTCAAGTCATCTGGTTCAAAAATTTTAACCAAAAAACTGATTTTTAAATGAGTTTATGGGCCCTAAAATGCCGAGATAAAGCTGTAATAAACTCGTCATAGGTTTAAAATAAGTCTTTACTTATTTGTTTTATGTATGCAAAAGACCAGTCTCTTCGGTTCAAAAAAATGCTATGCCGGTGTTTATGATTTGCTGCACCTTAAATAAATTTGCTAAAAAAGTTTTTAAAAAAGTTTATTTATGGCTTCAATTTTTGATTTTAAAAAAATCATCAAAATAGCAATTTTTAAAAAACAAACATACCTCGATAATTAGAATATATGGGACCCCCTTTTTTTTTTTAAATTTTCTATCATTAATGAGGTTTAAAAAAATAAGATAGGGAAGCAGAGCTTTATATTGCGAGTAACGAAACGTTATTAAATTTTTTTAGGGAAGGCATGGCCCTTTTTTCAGGGAAGGCATGGCCCTTTTTTCAGGGAAGGCATGGCCTTTTTTTTAGGGAAGGCATGGCCTTTTTTTTCAGGGAAGGCATGGCCTTTTTTTTCGGGAAAGCATGGCCAGGGATTGAAAATAGGTCAATTAGACAAAAAATACGGGCTCCTTTAAAATCTCCCAACTACAAAAAACTAAAAAAAAAATTTCTAACAGGGTGATGTTTGAGAATATTTGCCATATTTGGCGATAGGTGAACACTTAACTATAAAAAAATTAAAAAAAATTGAGCACTATTGTTCAGGATTTTTTTTTAGCTTTTTTTTTACAGTCTGACCTCGATTTTTTTAGCTGTCTCAGTAACGTCCAAAATGTTAACAAAATCAAACGATAACAAATTCGAGTAAAAAATTAAAGGATTATGTTGCGAAATTCAAAACTGAACAAAATCAGTGTTAACAAAATCGAGGTCAGGCTGTATTTGAAAATTGAATCCCTCCCTAGAAATTCTTAATACTGTATTGGTTACTTTTACTAAAGAAAAATACTTATGTGTAGGGAGAGATAGCTCAGTTGGTACGCTCATCCAAGAAAAAGCCCGACAGTTTAAATCCAGTGCCAGTCATAGAAAATGAGTTTCCAAGTAGTCGCCTTCTGTCAAATTAAATAAAATATTTGAAAACTTCTATGGTTGTTTAATTAAATAAGAAAAATGTTAAAACCGATTTAAATTTCACACACTTATAACATAAATTAAAAATTATCTTGTTTATTTTTAAATTAAACAAAGAAAAAAAAATAAAAGAAAAAATATTTTTTTATGTAGCCGTCGATAAAATTGGCGTGGGAATTTTATTTTTCTTTATAGTAGATTGGCTCAATTAAAAAAATAATCGCTGTATTTTTAAATTTTTAAATATTTAGATACTTTTTTTAAATTAAACATGGGAGGAGAATAAGTGAATTAATTTAATTTTAAGCAAATCTAAAAATTAACAATATTTGCAACGTCTATGTTCTAAATATTTTTCAAAAAATAACATGCAATATTTTTTTATATTGCATATACAAACCTAAATTTTCAACAACATAAAAATTTTGAAAGTCCGCACTACACACAATTAAGACCCCCCACTCATGCTTATTAAGCTCTTCACGGCCAGCTCGTTCCTCGCAATGATATAAAAGCCTGTGAAAATCAATTATAAAAAACGGAAGTTTATGATTTAAGTCATATATACTTAATAAAAGACGAAGCTAAAATATACTATTCTTTCTGTATACTTGAATTAAAATTCGCCAATAGCTAAAACACATCAGTATAAAATTATTTTCTTTAATTTAATACAAGATAGGGGAGTTTGGATTATTTAATTTTTTACTAATTTTTATGAGTCATAAAATTTAAGCTCTTTCGCCTCTAATTCTTCTGGCCAATTGTATATCTTTTTTTACTTTGTGTCTAATAGTGACACGCTTGGCGTGAATTGCACATAAATTGGTATCTTCAAATAGACCAACTAAATAATCTTCACTGGCCTCTTGTAAAGCGGCAACAGCAGAAGATTGAAATCTCAGGTCGGTTTTAAAGTCCTGGGCGATTTCACGCACCAATCTTTGAAATGGTAGTTTTCTGATTAACAATTCAGTGCTTTTTTGATATTTACGAATCTCACGTAGGGCAACAGTACCTGGACGATATCTATGTGGCTTTTTGACACCACCAGTTGCTGGAGCACTCTTACGAGCTGCTTTAGTCGCCAATTGTTTTCTTGGTGCTTTACCACCAGTTGATTTACGTGCAGTTTGTTTAGTACGAGCCATCTTATTTTCTAATTTTCATATTGAAATGTAAAATACAAAATATAAATAACTAATTTATTAGTCGATAATTTATGTTCATGCAATTTAATAAACGAAGGTCAAACAATATTTTTAAAAATGTGAAATTTTATTTTTCGGAAATTTTTCTGCTAACGTTCAAGTTATTCAACGAAGAACTTATGAATTATTTTCTGCAAGTTTTGTTTTATTGTTAACTAAAACTAAAAAAGGAAAACTCTTAACAACTTTTAACTTGGTATTAATGTCTTAATGAGCACGAACGACATTAAAGAACAAAAAGATTTTTTTCAAAAAATTTTAAAAACTAGCTTTCTATATGTCTTGTGGTAATATTTTTGAATATCTATGAAAAAGTAACCATTAGGTATTTGTAAAGAACTATCCATTTTCACAACAGCCTCAAAAGCTTGAGTGATTTTATATTTTATCGTCTATTTCATTCAGGAGAATTTATTTTAAATTGACTGATTGTGACGGGAATATTTATGTAATTAAATCTTTTTGAATTTTAAAAAAGATTTTTTTAAGAATTATAAATAATTAGGCGATTTGAAGTTAGATATCAATTCACCAATTCATGAGTCAATTCAAAAACAACTAAAAATAAAGTTCT
>NTPY01000635.1:2685815-2699266 GCA_002922825.1 Brachionus calyciflorus | reverse complement strand
GTTCGATAGGAATATGGTGCTGTATGAGTTTTAAGGGACTTGGGATTCATTGCATATTCGACGGTAGTATAAATAAAACCAGGTTCATCGAAATTTTGAGTAGCAACCTTATTGAATCGAACGAGAAGCTGCGCCAAAACCAACCATTCATATCTCACCAAGCCAGTGCATCGTGTCATAGAGCCAAAAAAGTGGTCGAATGGGGGTAAAAAAAAAATTATTTCAGAATGTTGATCCATTCAAAAAGGACGACTTTTTAAAATTGAAATAAAGAAAAAATTCATGCCGTTCTCTTTCTTTTTGTCAATACTGTATCATAAAAGAGATACATATAAGGCTTTAAAGAATTTTTTGGCTTTTAAGGTTTATTCGATAAATTTGAATATCTCAGGCTTGGTAAATGCGATTTACATATATTTTTTTTTAATTTTTACATAAAAAAGGTTGCTTTTTACGATACTGGATTTGGTTTTTACAAGTTCTATTTTTTGTATCCACGATCGTCTTTGAACCTTATTTTTTTGAACAATACCAGGAAGTGTCTTATAACTCAGCCACAGTGGGTCCTATCAACTCAAAACAAAAAAATTTGAATTCCTTAGTAATTTTTACTTTTTACTGTTCACATAATCGAAATAATACTAAGGTTCTCCAAACCATTAACTCTAGTTTACTTAAAACTTTTCAACTCATTTAAGGAACAATAAGTTTACAATACTAAATTTACATATTGAAGATAGGTTTATTTTTTATAAAACTTACTATAACTAAAGTCTCAAAATGGTTAAAAACAATTCAAACAAGAATGGAACAAACAAGATCAAAAATTAATAATTTAAAACAACCCAATCCAAACACGATTGATCCAAAATCTTTGAGCAAAATTCCTATACCTTCGAGATTAGTTCATAAATCGAAATCAAAATTTTTAAAAGAAACAGCAAAAAATCGATATCAAAATCCAAAATCGAACGAAGAAAAATTTATTATTCCTTTAACTCTAAAAGCAAAATTCATAATCGCCTAATAATGGAGAAAATTGAAACAAATCGAAACGAAAAATCATCAACATTAAGTCATCAAACAAGATTAAACTTAAATGATTGACCATAGATATCAAGTCTGAACATTTTGGTCACAAAATCGGTGATCAATTTTTTTAATAAAAAAAATAAAAATTTTTTTCGTTTACAATAATTTTTTTTTGGTGAACATTATTAATTTTTACATAAAAAAGGTTGCTTTTTGAGATACTGGATTTGGTTTTGACAAGTTCTATTTTATAAAAAAGCTGAATTTCCTTTCAAAATTTTAATATTAATGTTCACAAAAAAAAAACGACTGGCTATATAGGTTTATGATTCTAAAAAATTTAGGAAGATCTTGTTTTCTTATCTTTTAACGAATAAAAATTGTTGTTTAAGCTATAAAATTTATTTATTCAAGAAAAGTATTTTTGTTTAAGAAATACAGAATGGACTCTTTTTATTAGTATCTAAGTAATATGTGCCTTGAGAAAATCTTGGTTTGGCATGAAAACCCATTGAAGCACAGCCTAAATTTGCATCACATTTACATCTTCCTTTCGCAAAACCATCTTAAATATAAAAACGAAAACTTTTTAATTCAATTTTTTTTCGAATCTTTTGCAAATTTTTTTCAAACCGTAATCATCGCAAGGGACTGAATGAAATGTACACTCATTTCGAATACTTTCCGCAAAGTAAACTGGAGCTCTATTGTGACTACAAGATAATGGTTGAACTAATTTTTTAGAAAATAGAAAATTAAAAAAAAATTAAATCAAAAATTTTAAATTTACTTTGTGGTAAGCTCGGATCCAATATAAGTGTAATTACTTCATTGTCTTCTAAAATTCCGCATCCAGGTTGAAGTCTTCCGGCGTTTGGGTAGAAATCTTGATGTCCAATAGGAGTGTGAATGCCAAGAAAAGTATCCGTATGAATGTTATCTACAAAACTAAATATCGAATGTTAGTATAAGTATTATAAATAACAGGTAAAATTCATACTCGGCATCTGACTTATCTAATCTACGAGTGCTTTTTCTCCCAAAGAACAAAGGACCTAAATTTTTGAATTAAAAAGAAAAACGAAAGTTTTTTAAAGAAATTTTTCGCAATACCAGCAGGATCCATTCCAGTTATTCTTCTTATTTTATTGAACTTTCCGACGAATCCACATGTCTTACAACAAATTTAAGAATTGTATTATTTAAATAAAATTTAAATCCTTACATGAGCTCCTGTTTATTAATTAAATAAAATTTAGAAGTGGTTTATTTTAATTTAAATTGAGTCATTACCTAAGCTATGACCAATGCAATGAACTTTTGATAAGTCAATTTTGCTATCTCTTAGGAATTCACCTACTTTTCTAGCCGTAATTTCAACATTCTTTACTGCTTCAAAGTAATTTGGTCCAACTGCGCCTTCTTTCCAATCAATTAAAACTACATTATAATCATTCTAAAAATTATATTTTTGAATTTTTTAAAAAAATATCTTTGGACTCGAAATAATAAATATACATGATCTAATAATGAATTTTTGATGTTAACAATTTTTCCATCCAAACCGTATCCATTAAATCCATGAATGACAATTTTAGTATCTAATGAATAGTTGAAACCTGACCTTGAGATTTGCAATCGCATTAATAAAAAAAATTGCAAAAAAAAACAATTTCTTTACTTTGCTATGTTATAGGGGTCTAACTTGATATAGTCTTGAGGACTGTTTCTGTTAAAAAATAAGTAATCTGGCCAACAATTTAGATAATTTATCAAAATAATAAAAGTACAAAATTTCAAAACAATACTCATCTTGCTGTTAAATTAAAATGAGACTTTTGGAAAAACTTTTTCGAATCGCTCAACAAAAATATTTTTCGTTATTATTTTATTTTACCATACTTATTTTTCACTAAAAAGATCAATATGATAAGATTTAAACAAAAATAATTTCACATCATATAAGTATTGACGATGAAATATCGATAAAACCTCTAGAATAATTATCCAAAACCTTTATTGCTTTTAATTAAGAATTATTAAACAAGTTTAAATTAAGTGTATTTTTACATGCACAATGATAAATCTTTCATTATGTTATATGGTTTGCTGAATATTTTTCCAAGTCAGTTTGGATGTACGTTAACTGTTAACCGTAACTTTTGGTCGTAACCTTAATCGATATTAATTTCACACAATTTCCAATTTTAAGATATTTATGGCTATGGTTGCAATTAAAAGTTAAGATTGACCTAAGGTTTTTATAAGAACCATTGTATTATACTTATAGAAAAATCATTAAATATTAGATGCAATATCATACTTCTTTCAAATTTTATAAGCTACGAAAGATAGTTTCTTCTTTTTCTGCAATCTTATCCACTATTGTTACCAGTTATTTCGATTGAGCCGAATAATCCAAAATAATTATTATAAATAGTAAATTTTGGTTGATTTCTGAAAACTAGAAATCTCCACTTAATGAAAATTAATAAATATTTAAAAATCGATTTGCGTATAATAGCAAAAAAAATTTATACCGGAAGTATAAAAAAATGAATAAATTTAAAAGTATCAAATTTTTTATATAGAAATTTGATACTTTTAAACATAGAAATTAATTGTGGTTTTTTGAATTTTTTTTTGAAACTAAGATTTGGCCTATCATTGAAAAACGCTACCTAACCAAAAAAAAACTAAAAAAGACTGGTTTTAATGATAATAATTTTGCTAATGATGTGAGTTTTCAATTAATTTTACAGTGTTGATATGATGATTGAAATTTACCAAATAGTAATAAAATTAGACTTTGATAACTAAAGTTAACTACAGTACAAATTAAAACTAACTTGTACGTTTCTTTTCCTTTCCTCTTCCTTAACTCTTCCTCGACTCTTCTTCGACTCTTCCTCTTCTTTTCCTTTCCTTTCTCAAAAAAATACGTTAAAAAATATTAGTTTTTATTAAATGTTTTCTTCAGAGGAAGAGGAAAGGAAGAGTTGAAGAAGAGTCGAGGAAGAGTTGAAGAACAAAATGCGTACAAGTTAGTTTTAATTTGTACTGTAAAATTTTAATGATGATTTTTTAATTAATTTTTATTATCAATTTATTCAATTTTTTTACGAGAGTTCATCTATTCGCACAATCAATTAATATTTTAGAAAACATTTATTTATAGTTAAAAAAAAACAATAACTGCAACTATCTATTAGGCTTTCTAATTATTTGATTAAAAGATTTGGGTTGAAAATAACTTGGTATTGGTTGGGAATGATCCAACGGATATTTTCCCATTTTGCATGGTTTATATTCATAAAATGACCTCACAGCCTCTGCAGGAAATGCCTCTTTTGCGTTTATATACTTTTCATTTAAAATTAAACCAAGTTTATGCTTTCTATTAAGCATCAAAGTTCGGCTTAAAAGAAAAACAATTATTCCTTACTAAATTAAATTAATTAAAAATTTTACCAATTTGTCTCAACAAATTCTTCAATTTTAAGCTTTAGAACAGTTTTTCGTTTCGAAGTTGTTAAAACTACCGGATAAATTTCTTCAATTAGCTTATCAGGAGTATTATTTGGCAAGTTTTCGTTATCTGACATTTTTCTTTTAAAATTTAATTTAAAAAAAATCATCAAGTGAATTTTATTATTAAAATAATTTTCGTTACCAAAATCTTAGTTCTTAAAATAAATTGAGTGAATTCTATGAAATGAATTACCTATAACTTGAAACAAAAAAAAAATTACACTAACATTTAAATCGTCGATTAAAAATAACAAGAGAAGGGTAATGTTTTAAAATCAAGACAAAATATTAATGCCTTTTGAAACATTGGCACATCTTTTATTCTAATTTTGAAAAATTAAATAACCCAAAATAATGCATTCCAAGACATAATTATAAAGTCTCAAAAATTAAAATATTTTAAAATCAACTTATGTATCCTTGAAACGATTAAAAATAATTTTTAGCTTAAGAGAGTGAATTAATTTTTTTTTCTTCAATCCTCTATAAATACAGTTAAAAAGATTTGAAAAATATTTTTATTTTAAAACATTGCGAAATCATATTAAAAAAAAATGGAGGTTGATAATACACCTGATATCGTGTTATCTGAATGCTTGCAATTTTTTATCGAAAATAAAAAACGTCAATACTCTTTGGTTGAAATTAAGACTCCGAATACAGATGCGCGACAAATTAAAAATACTTTATCGGACATTCCAAGTTTGTTCGCCGTTACAGGATTTTCAATTCATACCTTGATAAAAATATCGATTAATGTAAGAAATTACGAAATAAATTAAGGCTAAAAAATAAAGCTTATAAATTTTAATTTAAGATCCGAGCCTGTACCAAATATAATACTTTTATTCACTGTGATGAAAATAGATGTAGCTTAATGCATATATGCGACCAAAAATTGACTCGTCCTAGGTGTCGTAAAAGAGAGTGCAAACTAAATCATAATATAGACAATCCAAGAAATAGAAATATTCTATCTAATATGAATATAAAAACTCAGGGAAATTTACTTTTGAAATTTTTACAGGTAATTTTAAGAAAATATGTCAAATTTTTAAAATTCAATAATTCGGAATTTTAGGTATTTCGCGATAGTGAAACAGATACGGTATCAGAAAATAGTATAAATACTAACTTGAATAAAGCTCATAATCAATTTTCAACAAATTCCTTTAAGAAAATTGAAATAAAAATTCAACTCCCGAAAAAATTTATTGATTCATCCAATGAAACTAAGTTTAAGCAAATATTTAGTGATGTGTCGATCGGTGGTCCAATCGAAAAGTGTAAATATATCCCTAGATGGCATAAAGCATTTATAATTTTCAAAGATGATTCAATAGCCGAGAAATTAATCAATCAAAAAAATGTTAAATATCAAGGTTTTCATTTTGTTGTGACCAAAGCTCAACAAAAGAGGGACAATCAAGAATCAAATGAGTCTGAAGATCAAGATGATAAGGAATTTGAACAAATAGATTTTGTTTCTAGTGATAAAACTAGCCATTTTTACATTAAAAATGTTCCAATTGAAAAGAAAAAATTTGATGTTTTAAGATATGCTGCCTTTATCGTCGCATCTTCACCAAAGTCTGCTTCATTGATTAACCCAGACTTAGGCACTTGGCTAATAGAATTCAATCAAGAATTAGGTAAGTAATTAAATGAAAATATTCAAGGAAAGTTAGCGAAAAATATTATAACGTTATTGCTCGATTTTCACGACATGTCGTTAAACTCAAATACCCAACTTTAACGACATGTCTCTAAGTATCTAACACTGGTTTTCCAAATGACATAACGACATGTCGTTAAAGTCGAAAAAGGCCTTTTTTGAAGTTTTTAAAAAAAATTTGTGCTGACTTTAACTACATATCGTTAATTATTTCAGATTTAGTTCATTATCGTAATCAAATATTTGCAATTACCTAATTGTTCGTTTTTTTCGACATGTCAAAAATATAAGGAATAAGGTAAAAAATAAAATAATTGCCCAATCACTTACTTAGATATTTACCGAATTGAAAAGATATTCGAAAAACTTTGATTTGACAATTACTATTGCTTTATTATTTTTTTAAGCTAATTTGTTTTTTTTTAGTTCGATCTTTTTCTTAGTTATATACTGAAATATATATACAACTAAGAAAAAGCCTAGATTACTTTCTAACAAAAAACCGTCGTTTAAAAAGCGAAATCATCCTCAGGAAAAATAAAATTGATTTTTTTTTCTTCTGTTTTTAAAATTATCGATCTGATATTCTTTCGTCTAAAACAAGGCATCCAAGGGCGTGCTTTTAAAAAACTATTTAAATTGAAAAATGGAACTCTCTGAAATCTCTTTGATTATTTTCAATCTGGTTACCAATATTTTTGTATATCTTATGTACGAATTCAAGCTTTTAATTGGTGGAATTTTAGAAAATTTATTTTTTCTCTATAATTCATCCCATGGTATCATTGTTCACTAAATTCAACAAGACCCGAAAAATAACATTTTTGCGATTCAAAATTGACGGGATCTGACAAAAGCTTTTCTTTTCGAGCATTTTTTTTTGCTTAAACAAAGACCGCCTAATCTTTAAAAATAAGCTTTATTTTTTTTTATTGTCCTGATTTGAATTGTTTTTTTTCTTAAAAAAACATATTTTTAAAATGTTTTATGTTGATTTTGTTTCTGTTCTGTGTCGGTTTTGTGTATGCTCTGTTTAAACATTGCTTATGTTTTCGTTAACTTTGTTTCGGATTGTACTGTACTTGCTCTTGAGCTGTTTAAGAATTCTTAAGATAAGATGTTTAAAAACATGTCAATTTATTTCAGAAATGTATTGTAGTACCCTCTCACAAGACTAGGACTAAAGATCATAAATTGAGAATTTAAAAGCAATTTGAAAATCATTATTCTTAATCATTATTAAAATACAAAAAAAATTTAAATCCATAACAAAATATTTATAGATTTATCAAAAAATTTAATTTTAAGATATTGCCGACCTATTATCAAAATTCGAAAATCTTAGAGTAAATCTACCACCAGGTATTAGAATCGATACTGTTTATAATGAACCTCAATGCACTAATAATAATGAAATAAATTTTATTCCCAAAAGAAAGAATTCAAAAGTTAATGAACCAGAAGAAAAATATGTTCTTGAGAAACGAATGGAAAATAACATTTTCTTACAATTGATTCTAAAAGATCGAAATACAGCATGGAAAAATGATCTAAAAGAAAATATCGATCGATTTAAAGCTAATTTTAATTATGATACTGTTGCTTTTAAAATAATTTCTTTAATTAACCCTGGTAAAGACATAACAGCTTGGCGCCGAGAAGCCGACGATGTTCTTAAGAATTTCTTCAGAGAATTTTCTACTAAATCTTTTACTTATGATAAAACACATCTCGAGTTTATTTTTGATTTAAAAAAATGCATCGAAGAAACACGCCAATTGTATTTGATCGATTATTTTGATGATCCTAAAGACTCAAAATTAAGTGTAATGGCAAAGAAACCACAAATGAAAGCATTTTTAGAAAAATATCCTCAGATTAATCAAATAATTGATAATCAGCCAAAAGAAAATTTTAGAGGTCGAAATAAAAATACAAAAAGCGGGAGTTTAGCTAGCTTAAATGAAAATAGTAACTTTTTAAAAAAATTCGAAAAAAATCCCACTGTTACAAAAGATTTACAAATTCCTCAAATAACTTACATGACTCATGAGGCCTTAATTAATCAAGCTTTGAAAATGATTAAAACAAAATATGAACTTGAAGATTATTATGTAACTTCTAATTTATTGATAAAGATAACCGGTCCAAATCAAAATGTAATTAAATCATGTGATTTAATTAAAACAATGCTGAATAATATCCGAACTAAACGTGTTGATGGTACAAATTTAAGAATTTTTAAATGTACAAATTTAAAAGATATAACAAAAGATTTGTTGGAGCAAAACAATTTTTTATTCACAGTTGAAGTTAAACCTGTGGATTTGAGCGAATTACCTGGGTTTTATGTGACGTATTTCTACAACGTACCTGATTTAGAATTTTCACAAGACACTGCTTTTGAACAAGCGTCTAAATTTTTAAAAGATAACATTGTTTATCATGAAATTGATATAACTAGTTATTCGCATTTATTAATTACAGAAAAATGGAAAACTTTTGAAAAGGCAAAATTTCGAAAAGAAGTAATGGCCAAAAATTTCTCGTTTTCTATTACTCCGAGTTTGAATAATCAAAATTTGATTGTTCTATGCGGCAAAAAAGATCATGTCGAAATTGCCAAATTTACCGTTGAAGAATTTTTCGCTGGCAATGAGACAAAGGCTAAGAAAATTCCAGTCAAATATCACGAGGTAAGATTAAAACTTATTTTAACCTTAGGATTTCTAAACCATCTCTAAAAACAAAAGTATCAAATTTCTTTTATTGAAAAAAATTCTTGAAAAAAATGACATATTACTTTGCTTACAAGCTCATCCTTTTTTAGGCAAATTTTAATTTTTTAAAATTTAAATTTATCTCTATGAGGAAAGTCATATCTAAATTCAATATTCATTTTTTTTGAGTGCCCTTCACAGGGAAAGACTTTTTTATAAAATTATTTTAATACTCAAAGGACCAGCTTTTTTTCTTATTAAAATTTGAAATCGTAGTTGCAAAATTTTATATGTGACTTTTGACCGAAATAAGTGAAGCTTTAAAATGACTTGATTTTACGTAGTTTTCCGTGAAAAAAAAAACTGGATATTTTTCAAAATATATATTCTTTACTTTTCTTTTACGTAAATTCTAGTAAGTTTTTTTTTAAAAATCTTCAAAAAGAAATACGGTACTTTTTTGCCATTTTTTTTACGGAATTTTAAGTAAAATCCAGTGTAAGCATTGCTGTTACACTGCTGTAAGCATTTAAAATTTTTTAAAAGTATTCAAAAAACTCGTCCGGTACTTAATTTATAAAGTCTTCTAAATATTTCGTTTCAAATACATTACGATCCTGTCTCATATTAATTTTCTATTTTTTAGGCAAAATTTCTAGTTCAAACTGGTGGAGAAGAAATAAAAAAATTGGAGAGCAAATTTGATATTAAAATTGAGATAAATCCTTGTTATAATGCTCAAAATGATTCATCGTATATTTTAGTTAAAAATTATCCGGATAATCTATATTTAACCATTGAAAAAGAAATAACTAATTTAATAAATAGTAAAAAAACCAATATATTCACAACTGACTATTTGCCTGGTTTGGATAAACTTTTGAATAAGGTGAACAATGCTTTTTGTCATTCAATTGAAAAAATTCAGAGTAAACTATTTAATTAAATTTATTTTGAATTTGACTGAGTTTATTTGATATTTTGAAAGATGAAACTTCTACAATTATTTTGACTAATTTTAGTGTACAAACAAATACATTTCAAAAGCCTTCTGATAGCCCAATAACACCAAAGCCTTCCAAGTCAAGAATTTGTAAGTTCGATAAAAAAAAATTTTATAAATCGTTTTCTTAATTAAGCTCTTTTTTTTCTAACAAGTCCAAGATCAATTTTATACTTCTCAAACAAAAAATAAAATATCTAGACGACTTAAAATTGCAAATTCTGCCATTAACCTTGAAATAGGAAGTATTACTGAAACTCAAGTAATTTTTTTTAAGCTTAAAAAAAAATTTTAATTTTTTTATTTATTTCTTGATAAGGCTGATGTAATTGTTAACACAACCAATACATCATTATCACTTAGTTCAGGAATTTTGTCGAATTCTATTCTTCAAGTAGCAGGAAATGCAATAGAAAATGAATGCAGAACTAATTATCCCAATGGAATCAAAAGAAACTCAATCGCGATTACTACGGCTGGAAATATGCAAGGAGTTTCATATTTATTTCACGCTGCTTTTTCCCATCTTAAGGATTTAACATCCGCCCAAAATGTAAAACCAAAAATTATTTATTTTTTTTGAGTTTTTTTTTGATGTAATTTTTTTATGTTGCTTAAAGGATATTGAAACTGTGATTTTTTCAAGTTTTGCCGAATTGGATGCAAGAAATTTGAATAAAATATCATTTCCGGCATTGGGTACTGGTGGTTTTAGATATCCAGCTAGTTTAGTGGCACCTATTACTCTATTGACTATTTCTAAATTTTTACAAGAACAAGCACTTACTGGAAAAAAATATAACGTAAATATCGTGATCTATGAAATAGATGATATAATTATAAAGGTAAATAGTATTAAAATTATTTTTTGCTAAAATTTTTGATCGTTCGAGCGATCGTATGGAAATTTAGGTCGCTTTTAAAAAAAAAAACTTAAATTTGAAATTATTTTTTTTTGAGTAACGGTACTTGAAAAAAATTGTAAAAAATTACGCTCCTAGTACGACACGGGTACGAGGTTAATTTGAGAGAAGCTCGGTATCTGACCAAAATTAGTTCACAATTAATGATTCGTTAAACGAGCGTCTTAAAGCTCGAATTAATAAGATTTTATAAGTTTATAATTTATTTACTATAATAAATGATCTCAAATCAAAAAAATACAATGGATTGAGGTACTGTTACAATGGCTTATATTTCTAATGCGCATTAATTTTTATTTTAATCCACTCGTTTCAATTCATTTAAATTCATTAACTTTTGAACGGAAATTGATAAAGCTATATGCTATCAAGTGAAACAACAAGTCCTACATGGAAAAATAGAAGTCTGCAAAAACTTTTGTATAAAATTGCACGTTATTGAAGAAGATTCTTTGGACAATCTACAACGTTTTATCAAGCTCTTATTTTTGTAAATCTGCAAAAAGTTGTTGTAATGAGCGATTTTTAAAATCCAATTGGATCATATTAAAATTAAAGACAAGAGTTTACGCTGGTTTTAAATTATGAAAAAGATTAAATTTTTTTTTAAAATTCCTCGGATATTTTTCCAAAATCCCTTTATAATCTCTGTAGAAAAAATTTCATAAAATTTGAAAATTAATTTTGTAAATTTAAATTAATCAAGCGATACTTAAAAAAATTTATTCATTACTTAAATTTTAATTTAAGTTAATTTTTTAAAGGAATTCGAAAAAGAATTCGACTCTTTTGACAATAATTACCAAGCTGAAATTAAAAAAGAGCCAGTCAAACAGCAACTAAAAGATTTAAATCAAAGAATTAATTTGTTCAATTCCAAGGCACAAGGAAGTAAGCAATAATCTTTTGTCGTTTAATTTGTCTTTGACTAAAAATAAGCATTTTAAAGAATTTACAATTTATTATAAATCATCTTTTGAATATAAAAATGCAACTGATGCAATAAATAAGCTCATCAACGAAGAATACTTAGCTAAAGATGTTCTAAATGAATCGAATATGGAACATATTACAACTTTGTCACAAGACGATGTAATTTTGAAAAAAAAAATCAAATTTTTGTTATTCTTTTAACTATCTTTTACAAAAAAAGATTTATAGGTTAGTTGAAAAGTATCCTGATATTGAGGTCATATATGAAAATAAATCTTTAACATTAGTTGGACTAAAATCAGAGGTCTTATCAGCTAAAGTTGAGTTGAGTCAAATAATTAACAAACTCGTTGCAAATCAATATTCGAAAATGGTCGAGCAAGTCAAAATTTCTAAAGACATTCAATGGCAATTCGAAATTCAAGCTAATAGTTGGAGAAATTTTTCAGTTTTTTTAAATAGTTTGATTGAATCAAGTCACTTAAAAAAAGAATCTAAAGTAATTTTATTTTTGTTGGAATTTTAAGCAAAAAATTAATTTTATCTCAAAAAGGTAACTTTTGAAAATGAGGACAACGAAATTGGTTCAATATATTTTAATGTTAATCCTTTTATTTACATTATCGGTAGAAAACAAATAAAAGTGCGACGCTTAGATACAACTAAATGTAAATATTTTATTATAAATTTTTTGACCCGCAGTTTAAGACGCCTAAAGTGTAGGGTTGGGTCACGAATGTATCGAAGTCTTTGATAAATTCATAATTTTATCAAATTCAGGGATTCTTCCAAAGTTTTAAAATTAAAAGTCCAAAAAAAAAGACCTGAAGTTGTTATGAATTTTTTTTAGTAATTTATTAAAAAGCATTAATTTAATAAAATATCTTGAATTTTAGGTTAGGGGTACTTTTTCCCCGAAAATTTGGACCGTTGAAAAAGTACTCGTTACGGAATTTTATACATGAAAATAAATTTTATAAATCATTTATAATTTTTATAATTAAGTGATAAAATTAGTTATTTTTAAGAAATTTTGGTCAAGCCATTTTTATTACGAACCATTTTTTACAGTTTTTAGTTAACTACGAATTAACTACGTGTTGGGAATTTTTTTTTCAGTCGACTTGCGACTCCCAAAAAAAAATGAGTCCAAGTCGACTCCATTTTTTTAGAATTTTTAACGACTGGATCGACTCGAATGAAAAAAAATGCGTATATGAAACTTGCAATCAATAAGTATGTAGTATATAAACAGTGTTTAAACAGGTCGTTAACTTTGTTTTGGATTGTAGTGTAAAATACTAAAAAAAAATAAAATATGTTTGAGACAATTTTATTAAAACTACAAGACGAGATTTAGGATTTAAGGGAAGGTTATTTGAAATTTTTTAAATTTTTTGTGATATTTCTATAATTGTGTAACTGAAAATCTCATTGACCTTTAGCAAGTCACTTAATTATTGATGCAAATCTATCTTTAAGTTTAATACGTGATTCTTATTCATTTAAGTGAATAATGAGTCAATCCAATTTCCTTCTCATTGGTCGATAACAAACTCAAATCATGATTTGGATCTTGTTGATTTGGTAGGCAATTCAACCGAACTTCAAGCAGTTGTTAATGATTTTAAAGC
>NTPY01000635.1:2656536-2668487 GCA_002922825.1 Brachionus calyciflorus | reverse complement strand
TTTTTAAATTCGATTTCTTCTTTATTTCAATAAATAAAATTAAAAAAAACTACTTATTATTTTATTTCATCGATTAAAATATATTAGGCTGTTAAAAAGACAGAACGGGTTTAATTTTCTGTCTATTTGATTGTATACCTTAAATTAATGTAAATTTTGCCTTGATCATTTGCTCATATTTCCGAGCTCTTTTTAACAATTAATTATAAAAAACGTAATAATTATAATTATTGCATTCATGTCTAAACATTATTCGGAAGTGTATATTTATTTTTCATTAGGATACCGAATTTTTCCAATAGAAAAACAATAATTAATTTTTTTTTCTTTTTGAAAAATTCTTATAGAAGAACAGTCTACCTGAAATAAACTAATATCACATTTTATTTTAGTAAATTACATAAAGGATTTACTCAAAAAATGAAATTTAGTTTAAGGATGTTAGTGCGTAATCGAAAAAATCAAAACTAATATTTTCAAAATTTTTCCTAGTTTAAACAATCTCTTTACATAGAGCCTGCTGGCAGAGAGCGTCTGTTCTATAGTTGATTAATTCGTTTAGGTTTAATTTTAATCCACCATTAGTTAGTGAGATTTGGTCATGTGTTCGCTTATGGAATTTCGACTTCAAAAATATTTTCGCTCAACGAAATTCAATTTTTTTTATTTCTTTTTATTTTAAAAAAATTTGATGAAATTGAATAGAGTTATAAAGCAAAATTTTAGAATTTCAAGTTAAATTTTAAGATAAAGTACTTTTCACAAGTTTTAAAAGATCATTCTTTAAAGAAAGAAATCAACAATAAAATTTCGTGATTTATGGAAAATTCATCAAATTTTAAAAGCATTAAATTATCAAAAGTGACAGAATTGTTTATGAACAAATTGCAATACCGGAATTTATTCTCAAATGTTATTTTATTGTTCAGAAAAAGAAATAAAAATTTTAACTTTACTTCAAAAGTCAAATTTGACTTAGAAATTATACTAGATAGTTGAGATGTATTAAAAATAATTTTCAGAGTTAAACATTATTTAAAGAATTAAATTGATTTATTAGTATATTTGATTAATACTCATGTAAACGGCGGTGTACATAATAAAATCAAATATCTTGCTAGTTTTGTTTATAAAAGAGAAATAGAAAAATTTGTTATAACTATTTAAATTTTCTGATTTTAATACCATTAATTATTTAAATAAACGTTTTAGACTAAATTCAGTAGAAATAGTTTGTTTTATTTTTTTATCTTTTAAATTAATAAGAAAACTTGATTTTTATAAAAAAAAAAGCAATTTAGATTATTCAATATTTTTATTTTAGAAGGAAAAACATTTTTAAATCGATAAATATTTTTTTTTGTTAAGAAATCCTTTGTTGGTTTAGGACCAAAAACATTTTATTAATAGACTTAAATGTTGATATACATGATTTTTGTTGAAAAAAAATGAAACCCAAGCTTTTTTTTGCCGTTTTTATCATTAATACTTCCATATAATTAAAAAAATTAGATCTCATTCAAACAAATAGCTTGAAAATAATTTTAAATTAAAAAAATTTAATTAATTTTTTCAATTTTGTTTAAGAATAATAATAAAAATAATTCGACAGTTTGATTAAATTTAGTTTGGTGTTTTTCTTTTCTTGAAAACGACTTAAATGTAATTTAATTTTCGTACTTCATTTCATCGGTTGATTCTGCTTAGAAATTAATACTAGGATTCAGCTAGATGGACAATCTAAAAATGTTTAGTTTTTATTCAAATAGAAAAAAAAGATTTTTTGGATTTGGCAAAAAATCTTGATTCCATAATCAATTTGAAAAAAGTTTAGTTTAGATTGACAAGCATAAAATCCTTGAATCAGATGGGTAAAGTAAATTTAAGGGTTTTTATTAAAATATTTCGTTAATTAAGTAAAAATAGGTAAAATTTTAAGGTATTAAAGGTTGGATTTAATTACATCAATATATGGGTTAACTTTTTGCAGTTTTAAAAATATTAAATAACTTTTTTATCAATAAGACCATAAAATTTGAATAAAAAGTTATTTAGAAAATATAAAAATAATTTTTTCACATTTATTGAATTTGAGAAATAAAATTTTCGATCAAGAGAAAGAATACCAAATAAGTAAATCTAAGAAAAACTTGGCCGTACTTGAAAAAACCTAAGTTATATCCAATTGAATATTGACAGCAAAATAAATTTCCATTTATCAAATTCTTTTTAGTTCTTTTTAAGAAAATTTTCTGTAATCTGGAGATATCAGTCCCTGTTTCAATCAGAGGTTTTTTTCCATTTAGGTTAAAGTTTTAGGGACAAAAGAAGCAATTTAAATAGGTAAAATAACTAGAGTAACTTACAACACTTATTTTTATCTATTTAAATTTTAAGAAGCCCTTTTTAATTAGGTAAATATTGTCTAAATTAAACGTAAGCGATAAATACTTAAGGTTTGAATCAAAAAAAAAAACTTAAAAATAATACTTTTCGATTTATTTATTGGGCAACTTTTTGAATCCTTCAATCTTCATAAACTTCAAAACTGCTCAGATTTAGTTGTTTTTTTTCAACAAAATAGATTTAGTCAACTAATTTTAGTTAACTAAAATTGAGTCGACTAAAATTAGTTGACTAAAGTTAATTAGCTAAAGTGAGTTAAACTACGGTGATTCTAATATAAATGTAACGTCAACCGTCAACCGTTACTTTTGACCGTAACCATAACCCGTGTTAATTAGCATTATTTTTCAATTTTAAGATGTTTTTAAGAATGCTTTGGTTACGGTTACGGTCATAAGTTACATTGATGTTAGAACCACTGTAATTCAAGTTAACTAATTTTAGTCTACTTAGTTTAGTTTTGACCGATCACTAAAGGTAAGGGTCTACCTAGTACCAACAATTGAAAAACTGTTACCCACAACGAAGAAATTTTCGTCACAAAAATCAATTTTAACAAAATAATAACTTTTCTACACAATTTTCAAAACTTTTTTTCACAAATTTTTTTTTTCGATGATAAAACTTATTAGCACAAAAACATACTTACTTGTAAAAAGGAATTTTTCAAGTTACAAATTATTTTTAAACGAAAAAATCAAATGATTAAATTTAAATTATCCCTAACGATATGTCTATGGTTTTTCGAAATCAAAAAGCACCTGAACCTAGCGCAAGGGTATTAAAATTTTCGGAGTTATTGTTTTGCTGGTCAAATTTAGAAAAATTTTAAAATATGTTTAGACTGGAAAATTTGATAACTTTAAATTAATTATTTTATTTTAAAAAAATTCTAAAAAAAATTCAAATTTAATTTATAACATTTGTATTTTTCAGTTTTGTTTTTCGAAAATAAATAATTCCTTATTAACACAAAAAAATTGTGCTGAGCAGTCATTTGTGTTTATAAGTTTCACTTTTGTCGGTTACAGTTTATCTTTTATGGGTAACAAATTTTCCATTGTGGGCAAACAATTATCTCCTAAAGGTATTTATGATTTTCTCAAAATTTTCAGGTATTTTTGTATGTCTGACTTTCTCAAAATTTTCAAACTCAGTCGAAAAAAATTGATTAATCTCAAATTATCTTTAAAATAAATTCCAATGTTATTTAACTTTTTTCTCATTTTATAACATCAATGATCGCCTACAACTTCTTAACTAAATTAAATTCACACCGATAATTTTAGAACAATATTTGACATGGTTCTCATATATTTTACAAAGCTTGTTTTGTCAAAAAGAAAAAATTCTAAGATTGTTGCATAAAATTTTAATTAAATTTAACGCGTAGAAATGTCTTATTATTTCATTAAATATAATTTTTTTTATAGACGTTTGATTAAGCTTTTTTCTTTTTTAAGAAAAACTATTTGTTTATTTAGTTTGCGAATGAATAGAATAGTTTAAAATTAATTTTCAGACCAAAGCAATAATACTTGGTAAAGAATACGACAAAAAAATTGTTTAAGACAAAATACATATTTATAAAGACCAAAATTCAACTTTTTTTAATGAATTTTAAAAGCACTCGAGAAACTTTTAAGGAAATTTTTTCTTACAGCATTAATCGATTATTAAATAAACAAAATAGTGATAGAATTAAGAAGCTTTTAATATATATTTTTTTTAATTTTTCTAAACCTAGGGCAAAAGTAAATATTTATTTTTATCTGTGTAATTCAATTCTAATTTTTCTTCGATAAACTATAGTTACTTTTAGCAGAGTAGGAAAATTATTTAATAACAAAAATAAATTTTAATGGAATTTAATTTATAATTGAACGAGTAGAATGCGATTTTAAAATGATAAATTTTAGATTTAGATAGTTTTTTAATAAAAAGTTTGTTTCTTCCAAATTCTATCTTCATTTAAAATGCAGAACAAATTTTGAAATCGACATGCTTAATTAACTTATAAAGTTTACTTTTTGTTCAATTTAAGTTTTATTTCTTAAACATTTAAAATAACATAAAAAACTTTTTAAAATTTTTCGATGATTCATTTCTTTTATATAGAGCTTTTTAAATTCTTCAAAGAAACCAATTGTAAATAGAAAAATTTGAGCAGAATCCTAATCTAGAATGGTCAGGATAAAAAAAAGTATATATTTTTTTAAATTATCTGATTTAATAGAGTTCTGAATGATCTTAATTATATCTTATACTTTTAAACTATAGGATACTTATTTATTTAAGATCTTGTTTATATTTTGTAAGATTCTAATACCGTAATCCCTCGATAGTTATACCAGGGTTAAAAATTAGTGTTTCATATTTGTACCCATTGATTTTTTTACTTAAATGAATTCATAAACCTTTCGCCCTTAAAAAATGGCTGCGGTAAAATTTTGAAAATTTTCGATTTTATACCGGTACTACTATCGAGTGATTAAGTTAGCTTAAAAAATTAAGAAAAACAAAAGAATCTTATTTCTTTATGAATCTTATCATGATTTCATAAGATTTTCAATTAACAAAAAGTAGTAGGCGTGGGGTCCTTTTCAAATTAAAATTTTTTAAATAAAATTAATTCAATTCAAAAACTTAAACTTCGAGCTTTCACAAGGTTCTAGGATATTTTTTTTCCGATGAAAATTCATTTTCATTTGACATAACTAGAAAAGAATTAAATTTAACAAGTTAACTTACATATTTAGTCTAACACAATATAAAGTAACACTTTAGAAAATTATTTTTTCATTTTCTTATCTATTCCCCGAATCCAAATTTTTTAATTATAAAATTAAAAAAAAATTTGTTCAAAATTATGACCCGATATTATAAGGATTTGAACAAAAGGAAATATTATCTATTTAATTAGAAAAAGAAGAACGAACGAAAATAAGGCGCTCATACAATAAATGCTGTTAAATAAAAAAGAAAATTTAGTAGTTTCAAAGAAAAATCCTTATGGAATTTTCTTTTAATATGTTAAGTTTTTCTAATAGATATTTCATAAAGCGAAAAATGCATTATTTTCTCAAAACTTTTATTTCTTTTAAAACTTTCTTTTTTTTTTATCTTTTCAAGTTTTTTTTCTTTTTTAGAAATCTATTTTAGTTGTCTAACACTCGAAATAAAAGCTGTCAGACCAACATTTAAAAAATAGATACATTTTTTTTTAAGTTTATTTAAAAATTACTTCGAGATAATCGATTTAGATTTTAACCTCACCATCTAAGGAATTATTTTAATTGCCTTGCTATTTTAAAATTAAAAAAATGCTGAGTTATATACAAAGAAACTAAAAAAAAACGTAGATGATGGATCGAGAGACTAAGTCGAAAAAAAAAGAATCAATAAGATCAATTTTTAAAAATAGCTCGAAGAAAGGCTTTGAAGAATCGATAGTTTTGAATAATTATTCGAGTGGTGTACTAAGCGATATGCATTCGAATTCGATATCTGAATTTGCCAGCTCGACAGAAATCGATTCAAAGCCTAAAAATAATGAAAATGAGTCAAGAAAGATGACTAACGACGAGTCAAATGCTAATAGAAATAATCCGGCTGATGATAGTAGTCAATTTTTTAAAACATCATCGAACAATGTGCTACATAAATTTTATATTACTCGAATGAAGCATAGTTTAATTGTGTCATTTTTAATTTTGATACCAATTCAAAATTTTATACTCTGCTTAATAAGTCAATTTTCAGAAACAGTAAAAATAATTTGATTATTTAAATCTTACTTTTATCTTTTGAATATTTAATAAATATTAATAAAATTTCTTGATATGCTGGAAAAAGCATTGCGTAAGCTAATATAAAACTTGGAATGACGCTTGTATAAATGCGGGAAAGAGAAATAAACTAAATTTAATTTAAAATTAAGGTCTAAGTATTATAAATATAAACTCTATTTGTCTTTTTCACTGTTAAGTTATATCACATACGTCAGTCATATCCCAACAAAAAAAGGCCTTGGTAAATTTCTAGAATACTTAAATTTTTTTCGATTACATTTTTTTCTCTTTGTCAACAAAAATTATGAAAATCTGAACTGTAAAAAATAAAAGCGTCTAAAATTTATTAACAACTAAAAATTGTATTTTTAAAAAATTTTTAGACCAAATCGGACGTTTTTTAGTCACCTTTAAAAGTTCCTTTTTAAAAAAATCAAAATCTTTTACAGAATACTCCATCGTACAATTCTTAAGGCAAGTTAATATAATTAGATAATTTTTTTACTAAGAAATAAAATAATAATTGTAACATTGATGAAATTAAAATTGCTTCGGGTCATGAGATTAAGCCGTCCCAAATGAATGTTCATGCACTGTTGCGCGACACCGAAACATTTATATAAGCTAACTGTGAACTTTTTATCAGAACGAATCATATGACATAATTTCTCAGTTTTCTTTCAGAATATTTTTTTTTAATACCGTAAACCTTTGACCAGTACTCTAAGAATAATACCGTTAGTTGGCATTTATTCTTTATGGAATAATTCCCATCGTTACCATATTATAGCAATTTTTTTAAATTATTTGAGAAAATTGCTCAAGTGCCGCTAATTCTCCAATAAATATAAGCCAATTTTGGCTTTTATTCTAAGAATATTTGGCTATTTTTCTAGAAAAAATTAATTTAATTTTTTAATTGGAATTTTATTCTAGATTTTTTTAAAATTTTTTCTAGAAAAATAGCCAAATATTCTTAGAATAAAAGCCAAAATTGGCTTTTATTTATTGGAGAATTAGCGGCACTTAAGCAATTTTCTCAAATAATTAAAAAAAATTGCTATAACATGGTAACGATGGGAATTATTCCATATAGAATAAATGCCAAATTACGGTATTATTCTTAGAGTACTGGTCAAAGGTTTACGGTAAAAATTTTACAAGAAATTCGAAAATATTAATTTTTTTGGAGCTTTCCAAATCTGATTTAGCTTTTAGGTTAGCTTAAAAATTTTGATATATTAGATTTTTTAAGCATGTTCAAGAGAAATTGAAGATATAAAGTACAATTATTAAAAAAACTTTTTTTTTAGTTTTTTTTTTTAAATAAAAGGACAATACACAATTAATATTGGAGTCAATTACATTTATTCTAGTCAGCATAATATCCCTTATTCTCGCATTTTACCTTATTCGAAATGAAATAAAACTACAAACCTATCCATTTACATTTAGCCTTATAATATATGTTTTAATAACATTAAATCATATAATACCATTAATACGTTCAAAAACACGACATCTAGCCACCATAGAATATGGTTCGTTTGTTATTTTAAACATTATAGCTATTTATTCAATACTTCCACTTAAAAAACGTTATACTATTTGTTTATCGGCTTTAATAAGCGTTAAAAATGTTCTATTATTAAGTTACTTTTTGCATAATTCTAAATTTCATTACACTATTATAATTAAAAAAGTAAGACTTTCAAGAAAAATTTGTTTTCACTATTTTTATTTTAAGAATTCTTGTCTTTTCGTTTATAGCTAGCTTGTTACGCTATTGTTTACTTAATGACCAATGTTTTTGGAATATATTATCAAATTTTGACTAATAAATCTCAGAATGACGCTTTTAAGAATACAATTAAGTTTTTAAATGGAAGAATTAAATTAGAAAAAGAAAAGCAACAACAAGTAACAATCAACAATAATTATTTAAAATGTAACACTTGAAAATAAATTTTTTAATTTGATTTGTTTATTAAAGGAAATGTTGATGGTCAGTGTTTTACCAGCTCATATTGCACTTGAAATGAAAGCTGAGATGTTACGTAAGACTAGACAAGCTCAGATCAAGTCAATGATAATAAGTGAAGAAACTAGTTCTGGAAGCAATAAAAATTTAGTAAGTTAATTTAACCTTGATCGCAAAACAGAGGGTAGAATTTTTAAATTGTGGAAAGAATTATGAAGCGAGAATTGGAATCAAAACACACCAAAGAAGATGTCAAGGCACCATAAACTAATCAACTTCTTTTTTTTGTTATCGGCTCAGCCAAAATCTTTTTTATTTATTCATTTATTTTTTAATTTAATTTTATCTATGATAATATAAAATAATTCACTGAAGGCCTGGTAATTCTCATATGTATCAACTAACCGCTAGTTTATATTTATAAATAAACTATAAACTATAAGATGAGTCACTTTTGAACGGATAAAGAATAGAATAAAATCAAGTTAAGATAAATAAAAATTATGACAAATCCTCCTAAAAAATGTCCTCATCACTGTTATTAGGGTTGCACACAGTGGTGTCCTCAGCTTTCTGAAAGTGGATAGACGCTATTGGACGAAAAAAAAAGCAAGTAGACGCGTCTACATTAAAATTAGTTAAGGAGTTTAAACAATAAGTAAAAATTGATCATTTTTAATAAGATTATTTATTAAAAAGGTTAAATAGTAAAAAAAGATTTCGAAATTTATAAACCAATAAAAAATACTAAAACAAATTCCAAAGTGGTATTTTGTAACTTTCTTCTTCTTTTTCACCGATTGTATCAAATTTTTTGCTTTTTAAATCAGTTGACTTATGCTTTAAAAGCGGTGTTTTCGGGTAATCGATACGATTAAATAGTTTAATAGGAGGACCGTTTAAGTTTATAAACATGAGAGCTGAAAAATTTGATATTTTGAGCTGTTTCTTTGTTCCATACATGTTAAATTCATTTTACTGAACCCCCTTTTACACTCGGCCGTACTTGAGGGTATTAATTTTCTAATATTTTGCAAACGTTTAATTTCAAATGGTACTCTTCTTCCTCCAGACTCATAATAATCTCGAAAATCTATCCAAACGAAATTCGAATCCAAATTTTTGCGATAAAAACTTGATTTCGTTTTGACCATAGGATGCGATGTCTTCAGTATCGTTTCAGTTAATTGGTTCTAAAATCGCAATGCTCTCAATAGTTTTAATTCAATAAAAATTAGTTTGGAATGCCAAAGATACTTGAAAAACTAAATGTTTGCAGTTATTCTTTAAGGCTCTAAGAAAAAAAATTTTTAAAAATTTTTTTAGAATGTTTATTTTTTAATTTAAGAAAAATGTTTTTAAATCATCGGCTCACTCTATTGTAGACATAGCCGTACGCAAAATAAGTAGCGTGAATAGACAGTTGTCAACAATAGCTGAAGTGTCTAAAACATCAGCTAAAAATTCGAAAAATGACAACGATGCATTAAATGGCTTGAATTCCATTCACCGAAAATCGAATGGAAAAAATTTAGTTTTTGTAGATAAAAATCGACATAAAGCATCAGCATTCCATGATTTACATATTAAATCACATAATAATGTTAGTATTTTATATGCAGATATTGTTAATTTTACACCATTGGCAGACAAATTTGAACCACCTGAACTTGTGAACATTTTGAACAAACTATTTGCTAAATTCGATCAAAAAGCTAAAGTAAAATTTATAAAAAAAAAAAGAGCTAAAAATTTAATTTTTTATTCCTCGAAAACTTTAGGAGTACGACTGCATGAGGATAAAAATTTTAGGCGATTGTTATTATTGCGTTTCTGGTCTACCCATTCCGCGACCAAATCACGCTGATAACTGCGTCAAAATGGGCTTGGAAATGATAGAAATAATTCGCGAGGTTCGAGAGGCTACTGGTGTTGATGTCGATATGAGAATAGGAGTTCATACCGGTAAGGTACTTTGTGGTGTTTTAGGATTACGCAAATGGCAATATGACGTTTGGAGTGGTAATTTATAAAAATTCTAATATTTTTTTAATTAAATAATTTTTGAAATTTTATAAAAATTTAAGATGACGTTACAATTGCTAATCATATGGAATCAGCTGGAATTCCTGGGTATTCATTCAAATACTAAGAAATTAAATCTTATTAAAACTCAATTTTATTTTCAAGTTCTGTACATATATCACATGAAACATATACAAGCTTAACAGGTGAATATAAAGTAGAAGAAGGACATGGTAAAAAACGTGATAGCTTATTGAGAGAAAAAGATATTGTAACTTATTTAATAAAGCCTACGCAAGATCTAGAGAATTTATCAACAGCAAATTTTATGAATTCAAAGCAAGTTTTTATTTTAATTCTTTTAAATTTTTTTTTTGCTTTAATTATATATCTATTATTAGTATGTTTGATACTGGTAAAAGAGCAAAATATTCCAAACTAGAATTATGGCTGAACGACAATGCAAATCATGAAAAAGCCGCGTCTAATATAAAATTATCTCAAGTTAGTTCAGCTGAAAATTCATCAAATATTATACTGACTTTGTTAGAAGATACTCTATCGCCTTTGAAATGTTCTCTTAATTCAAAGTGTATATTTGGTACTAGACGAAATTCCGAATTTAACCCGGTGACACTTAAATTTAAAAATAAGGAAAATTATTGCCTAAGACATAAAAATCTAATGAAAAAAACGAAATTTTTATCGTGTTTTTTCCCTAAATCTTTGTATAAACACAAAAACGGTTCGTCTAATCAAATTAATAATTCAACGTCTTATTCAAATCTAACAAACGGTTTCAATTCTATGGGTAGAAAAAATGATAGCCAAAATATAGTCATCGATGACATAAATTCAGCTTGTATTGCTTGTTTAGCAGAAAATACGAAAAATAGCTCGATTATAAAATCCGTCGAAGCTTTATATAATCAACAACCGACTAATGATTATAGATATTTTATGATCATGTGTGGTCTTATTTTTTCTTCAATAGCAAGTGTTTTATTTATAGCTGATTTAAAAAAGTAATTTATTTCATATTTTATTTGGTTAGCTAAAATAAAATTATGTGAAGCAAAGTCCTTAAGTATCTACTATATCGTCTCCTGCATTCAATTTTGCCTATCTAAAAAGGATTTTCTAACTAGTTAAATAAAAAAATCCGTAATAAAGATTCAAATAAAGTAAGGTTATAATTCGACATAAAATTCGTATCAAAAAATGAAAAAATCGCTATTAACTATTTTAAATTTTGACTAAGTTCAGGACCCTCTAGACAAAAAATTTTATTTTTGACCCACTTTGATAAAGCCAGTTTTCCTAAGTTTTCATATACATAGATCCAATCGAAAATAATCATTTCAAATAGTGCTGTAGTTTTGCATGACGCGAACCTAAAACAATTAAATATTTTACAAAATGAAAATTGTAAAAACGTCGTTTAAAATGTACACAGTAATTTTTTTAGGTGGAAAATATTCTACTTTGTAAGACGCTTTCATGAGAAGATTCATAAAAATATGATTAGAAAAATTCAAATTTAAGATCATTTACTCTTTAATGAAATTTTTTTTTATCTACAGTACAACAAAGTTAACGACCTGTTTAAACACTGTTTATACAGAACATACACAAAACAAAACCAAACCAAACAGAAACATTTTAAAATGGTTTTGTGTCGATTTTGTCCGAAAAAACTTTTCCCGAAAACTTTAATGGGAAAATTTTTTTTTTTTTAGAAAAATTAT
>NTPY01000635.1:2633773-2650505 GCA_002922825.1 Brachionus calyciflorus | reverse complement strand
AATTGCCATAATTTAGTTTTATAGCTGAATCACTTTCGCCAAATCTATTTTGTGCGAATGCTGCATTGTATGGATTGTATAAATCAGCACCTGTTACTAATTCTTTTACAGAGGATTTATAAATTGGCCAATAGAATGCTGGATCGTATCTCCTTTGTTAAAAAAATATAATTTTAATAGATTCTAATAATGACAAATGAAAAAATTAATTCTAGTAATTTTAACGCTTGAAGTAAAATTTTTAAATCTATCCTCAAAGAAAATAAAAAATCAGCTGACATTCGTTTGACATATTAAATTCTTTTTAAGCTCACAATTTCCAAAATTTTCTCTTGAAAACTTTGATCCTTTTTTTTATCAAAATTCATTTTGATCCGGCTCGACTTATGGTCTCTTTGAGACTTTTTGGTATCTTTCTTCTAGACGGGAGTTTAAAATATTGATCTTTTACAAAAAGTTTCAAGCAGACAAACACATTTTTATTTTATAAAATGAGACACATACACTTAGCTTTGTTTCTAAGCTCAAATTAATTTTTGAATTTAAATTTGTTTCAAATTCTGATTGGATTTTAAAAAATATTAAACTCTAAATGCGAGTTGCATTCAATTGAGTTTAAGCCTAAATGATTTAAAAACTAAAAAATAAATTAAAACTTACCCGATATTTCGGGTGTAGACTTTTAAAGTAGACGAAGGCGCTTTATTAACATTCTTAGTGTAAAGTACACATTCATTTGAAATAAAGGTTGCATGTGAACATGCGCAGAAAATCATGCATCTCTCTAAACACTTTAATAATTTAACTCTTCCTGAAATAGTTTGTTTATACAGTATCTCTGTTGACTGGGAAGTAATTATACCATATTCGCCTTTGAATAAATATGATAAGCCGAATGTATATCCAAAAAAGAAATTTAAGATTAAGAATTTTTTCATTTTAAAAAAACTTCTCCTGTTTTTGATGAATATTTTTGCAGATCTTTTATAAAGGCTTACAGTTTGTTTTTTATAATACTTCAATATTTTAGTATTTTATTTTTTCCCGGATAAATATGTTAAAGAATTAGTATTTTTTTAAATGATGGAACAAAACTAGAGCTTCTCAAACGAGTATTTTTTTTGTCATTTTAAAGTCACCTTATTTCAAGATAATTGTTTAGTTAAATTTTTAGTTTTTAAGTTTTAAAAAATATTTTTACTGTTTTCTTAAAATAATAAATAATGCATGCTTTATTTTTCTAATTATTCCTTAATCGCAATTCCTAGTTTGAATTTTCATTTTTAATAGTGACAAGGTTCTTTAAAGATCCTCTTTTTTTGTCATTCGGCTTGCAAATTTTCCAAAAAATAAAAAATATAAACACAAATTGCAAAAATTTCTTTACCAAGAAAGAATTTTCTGAGTCAAAATAAATATTTTAAATAAGCTTGTATTATGGATTAATTCTTTGTGGAAAACTGCCCATCGTTACCATAACTTTTTAAATTTTTTAAAGAAAATATGTCAAATTGAACCTTTTTTATATACCTTTTACATTAGAGTTAATCTTAAATTTTAAAAAATAATTTGGATAATTCTTAAAATTAGATTAAATTTAAAAAAGATGAAAAAATTTTAGAATAAGCCGTAACACTTAACAACCTTTATTCTAATTATTTTTCAAATTTAAGATTTACTCTAATCGAAAAAGTATAGAATAAAGGTTTAATTCAAAATATCTTTTAAATAGATAATCGTAACATGGTTTAAAAGCTTAAGCGCATTTATTTATATAAATAAACCTAATCAAAAAAATAGTATAATTGAATGTTGAAATTTAAATCGACCTAAGTATGGTTAACTGAAGTTTTTAATCGATTCGCTAGATTCGCTCAATTGGAAACTATAAGACAAAATTATTTTAATAAAAAAATGGATTACATGTACCGTAAAACCTGACAAACTAGCCCAGGGATAAACATGAGTGCTTGGAGCCGATATAAGCTCATTCCATAAAATACATATAGACGCTAGGCCTTTAATTAAATACTTTAAACTTAAATTAACATGAATTGAATAAGAGCTTATTTAAATATAGGACATTTATGTATTTTATGAGTATAAGCCCATGGGCTAGTTTGTTTCAAACATTTTAAAAAGAATCTATTATTTTTTATCTAGAATTTTTTTTTGTGAAAATCTTCTTTTGATTATCAAAAGTATATTCTCATCAATTAAGCTTATCGAGATATAATATTTTAATAAAAATTTTCAAGTTTTTTTGTGCGTGAAGTTCTGTTTTTTGGCTGTTATAACCAGATTTTTGACAGTCAAAAGATTTTTCTATAAATTTTTAAGAATATTAGAAATAGATTTGATGATATTTAAAATTAATATGATGCTCTAAAATTTTATTCTTTAAAAATTATTTTGATGATTTTTTTTTAATTTAAATTCTCTAAAAAATTATTGAAAACTAATTATTTTCATAATGAGTTGTTGAATGGTTGATATTATTATTTTGGGGAAATAAGATAATGCTATTGTTATTATTTGATTTTTGGGTTGTTGTTAATTTCAATTTAATATTCTTCGCCTTCACCTTCTCCTTCACCTTCAACTGAATCAACACCGACTTCTTCGTAATCTTTTTCCAAAGCGGCTAAATCTTCTCTGGCTTCTGAGAATTCACCTTCTTCCATACCTTCACCGACATACCAGTGAACGAAAGCTCTTTTGGCGTACATAAGATCGAATTTGTGATCTAATCTAGCCCAGGCCTCAGCAATAGCAGTGGTATTGCTCAACATACATACGGCACGTTGTACTTTAGCCAAATCACCACCTGGTACAACAGTTGGTGGTTGATAATTGATACCAACTTTGAAACCAGTTGGACACCAATCAACAAATTGAATAGTTCTTTTGGTTTTAATTGTGGCAATGGCAGCGTTGACGTCTTTTGGTACGACATCACCTCTGTACAACATACAACAGGCCATGTATTTACCGTGTCTTGGATCGCATTTAACCATTTGATTGGCTGGTTCAAAGACAGCATTGGTAATTTCAGCAACGGTGAGTTGTTCATGATAAGCTTTTTCAGCTGAAATAATTGGGGCATAAGTAGCCAATGGAAAGTGAATACGTGGATATGGTACCAAGTTAGTTTGAAATTCAGTCAAATCGACGTTCAAAGCACCATCGAATCTCAATGAAGCAGTGATTGATGATACAATTTGACCAATCAATCTGTTCAAATTGGTGTATGTTGGTCTTTCAATGTCCAAATTACGACGGCAAATGTCATAAATGGCTTCGTTATCAACCATAAAAGCACAATCGGAGTGTTCCAAAGTGGTGTGGGTGGTCAAAATTGAGTTGTATGGTTCAACAACGGCAGTTGAAATTTGTGGGGCTGGGTAGACAGCAAATTCCAATTTTGATTTTTTACCGTAGTCAACGCTCAATCTTTCCATCAACAATGAAGTAAAACCTGAACCAGTACCACCACCGAATGAGTGGAAAATCAAGAAACCTTGTAAACCAGTACATTGATCAGCCAATTTACGGATTCTGTCCAAGACCAAATCGACAATTTCTTTACCAATGGTATAGTGACCACGAGCGTAGTTGTTAGCGGCATCTTCTTTACCAGTGATCAATTGTTCTGGGTGAAACAATTGACGATAAGTACCAGTACGGACTTCATCGATTACGGTTGGTTCTAAATCGACAAAGACAGCTCTTGGTACGTGTTTACCAGCACCGGTTTCAGAGAAAAAGGTGTTGAATGAATCATCACCACCACCAATGGTTTTGTCTGATGGCATTTGACCATCAGGTTGGATACCGTGTTCTAAACAGTACAATTCCCAACAGGCATTACCAATTTGTACACCAGCTTGACCAATGTGGATTGAAATACACTCTCTCATTTTTGTAATAAATGTAAGTTAAATTCGTTTGAAAAATTGAAAGTTTCAGAGAAAGTTCGATTCTCAAATAATTAATTGTTTTAAGAAAAGATTTCAGTTGCAATTTATAGATTTTTTTAAAGTGTGTTTCTTTAAAAAATTGGAAACTAATATGTCTCTTCACAACAAAACAATTTGCAACGATAGCAACGCAATTCTTCAAGCTGAAAGATGTCAACAAAACAGTAATTTATTTATTGTAAAGCTATGCAACTAAATATCAATATTTTCGAAATACTTTGAGTAAATTGCATAGTTATAGTTCTTTTCAAAAAAAAAAGGGTACACTTAAGAAAAATTAAAATAATTATTTTAAAAAAGTTTTCTATTAATTTTCAAAACAAATTAGCTTTTTTTGTTTTTTATTGTGCTCATTAAATTTTTTAAGGATTCAATATCACGCGTAATATTCCTTATTCTCATATAATTTCTTTTCTGAATTTTTTGGTGCGTTTATTCAATATTCTTAATTAAAAAAAGGAATTAATAATTTGTCTCATTAAAAAATTTTGAGAGCTTAACATCAGCAAAATATTATCTAAAAACGCAACTTACATTTTTATACAATACTATGGGATATTCATACAGTCATATTACGATCTTGGCATTTTACGACAATTTACTCAAACTTTTAAACCCTTTCGCTTAAAATATTATTATGTATTTTTTTAAACATTAATTTTTCTTGCTAAAAACCTTTTTTTTTGAGAAAGATTTCTTAAAAATTCCTAAAAAAAACTTTGTATGAATTTTTAATTTTACAAAATATTGAACAATTACATAAAAAAGCCTTCTAATGTATTAAAACAAATATTTCGTTTTGTAGCTCTAGACCTCCTCTACCTTATATGAGAGTTAGTTTTTTTATAAAATAATTAAGATTTATGAAAAACATACAGGTGTTGTTTTTTCAAGGGTCCCATAGAGATCTACCAAAATCATATCTTATTCATAACTTAACTTAAAAATTTTTAATACAAGAATGCGAAATCGTCATTTTTACCTATCATCTAATATCTGCCAAAGACCTCCGGCCATCATTTTTTACTTATAAAATTACTAGACTCTCTAAGCTTATCAGGAATCAAAAGTCCTTTAGACCTTTAGAAATGAAATTTTCTAACAATTTCATTGCAAAATTAGTTTGATACACAAAAATAGATTTTTCAATTCAATTTAAAATTCCTAAAACCCTAAACCATTTTTGGATACCTGAAAAAGAAACACACTCATTTTTGATTAAAAAAAACACATGTGAATTCGATTTTCATTTATGAGTTGCTATATATCAAAAAAATTCGTCTTTTTTTCTGTAATTTTTAAAACTGGTTTCCGAATTTTCATAAATTTTGGTAGATCGAAACAAATCGGATTTAAGGAAGTGTACTAGGTTTATTCAAAATTTTATGAGGGGTTTAAAGTAAACTTATGAAAATTTCCAAAACTAATTTTAACTTAAACATTCATGACATTTATTTATCAAGAATTATTACGTAATTGCTCGATTTGTTATTGACGCAGAAGAACAAACTGTTTTTAAAAGAGTAAGAGTTGATCGAACGATTCGATTGGCAAGTAGAATAAGAGAAACGAGCTTCAGTGAGAATAAAGAAATATGAATAATTCAAATAGTTTTAATTATATTCAATCTTTAATAAACCATGAACCACTTCGAGAGATTTCAAACAGATATAAAATAGAAGAGAGAGAAACTGAAGTTGATATATTTAGGCGTTATAATGCAATTACAGTAGATAAAATAGAGGCCGAATTATACAGAATCAGGACTAATTCTGGTCAAACAAATAAAAGGAAACGCATCAGAGACAAAGAGCGATATAATGCCGAAAAAAAATGGAAAAAAACGGATAAGAAAAGAAGAAATGAGCAAAAGACATCTACGCTTTCGAAAAGATATAAACATCTCTTGTCAAATTTTACTTGTAATTTTTTTTAATGTGTATTTTGTAAACAAAAAAAAACAGTTTCTTTTTAAGAGTTATATTCTATCTTTTTCCTTCGTTTTAAATTCCTATTCTAATTCTAAATAGTATTAAAAATAACTTTTTATTAATTTTATTTAGTATTTTTTTGATTTCTTACTAATTTGCTTTATTTAATTTAAAAATTATGTCGTATTAAATTCCTTTTGTACAATTTTGTTTTGTCTTTTTTTAAAAGTTCTAAATTCTTATCGTATTAATTTATTTTTTACCAAAAATCATGAGAATGGCTCCAAAAATTTGAAATTTAATAAAATAATCTTATGTGTATTTTCCAATAATTTTATAATGGGAGCTACTGTTGATAAATTATCTAAAAAGGCTGTGCAACGTATCTCAATCTATGACTTCACAAAAATATCCTTGAAATTTTATAAATAATATAAGCTAATGCATACAATCTTAAAAATTAAGGAACTAAATTTTAAATAACGTAATTGCTCGGTTTTTATGACATTTCATAAAAAGGAGGGTATTCGGTTTTTATGACAGGGTCTTATAACATTAAAATGATTATACAATTACATGTCACTATTTTTAATAATGACATGTCATAAAAATCGAGCATTTACGTTAAAATTTAGAGTATCTGGCTCAAAATATTTCATGATAAAATACAATATAACTCAAGGCTGTGGTGATGCCTGAACAATAAAGCTAGAATAAGTTATAAATTTAAAGTTTTTATTTGAAAAATTAAAATTTACAACAAAAAAAAAGATGCAAAAATAAATAAAATTAATAAAATTTAATTGTTTAATTTTTGAAATTGATATGATTTGTCAACAAGTAAAAAAAAAAATGCAATTAGCGGAAGTTGAATTTTAATTCTAAATACTTCAGATACAATTTTCGGGATAAGAAAACGATTTATTGAACACAAAAAATAAATAATAATAATAATATTGTTTTGTTTTTATTTTATTTGAAATTTTCAAATCTAAAAATTTATTTTAATCACGAGAATTAATTTTTAAAATTATTTAAAAATAAATATAACAAAATAATAAAATAAAATAAAAAAATAACCTGATGTTTAATTTTGAGCTCAAAGCCACAATTGAATTAGGGAACAAATGATTTTCTTCCCGATTTTTTTTCCTTGAAGAATAAAAAAAAATCCAACAACAACAAAAAAAATAATTTAATCTTTTTCTCAAACACTTTACTAAACTCTTGGAACTTTTTTTTTCACTAAGTAATTACCGGGAAAAGAGATAATACTACTAATAATTAATAAATAAACAAATAATTTAATAAATTCTAAGGAATCTCGGCATGAAAAATTTTTTGTTTAACAATTTTTAGACTAAAAAAAGATCACTCTATAAATAATAAGTAATTTTTGACCCTTTTAGGTAGATTAAAATCTTCAATTTGACTTGCCACTTGTACTAGTCCGTTATCATTATTCAAGTCATTTTGTAATTTTTGAGTCTCTGATAGCCGATTTAGAATTGATCTTCTACAAAGTGATTTTAACGATCGTGGACTGGCCACTAATCGTTCCAAATACATATCTAATGACTCAATAGCATAGACTTTTTGTCCTGATTTTAAATGATATCCTGATCTATGATAATTATGGTGATGATAGTGATTGTGATGAGTGCAGAATCCACCATTCGAAAGTTCGACTCTGATATTTCTTGATTTTAAAACCTCTGAAATTCGTTCATTTTCCATTGAATCAAACAATAATTTAACATAACGTTTATAATAGTTTAAAAATAAAATCGAACTATCAATCACTATGTTATTTGACTTAACACTGTTTGATATGATCCCGGCGTTAAGATTTATTAGTGAGCTGTAAGAGGGTGATGGAGTCAACAAACAAATTGGATTTGAGGATAAAATTTTGCGACCATTATTTGAAGTTTTTAAGTTGTCGGGACTCCTACGTTCGTTATCTTTATCATTTATTTGAACATGATGATTATGATTATGATGATGAAAATCGTTATTAATCGGCGCAAATTTTTTATCTCTAAAATAGTCATCAAAATAGTTGTGATGAGAATGATGGTGATTATGTTGATGATGATGATTATAATTACTATATTCCAAATCTTCATTTTTATAACTATTTCTTCTAGGTCTGCTTAAATTAACCCCTGTTAAAATTGGCGATGGTCTCTCGGTTAAAAAAGGATCACATAATTGAGCTAGTATTGAATTGGAAACTTTATAGCGAAAATTATTCGATGTATTTAAATTGAATGGTTCTAAATTGGGATTAGCTCCATATTGAATTAGACTTCTCATTAAGTCATAAATTAATTCCAATTGATAACAAGTCTTGCTTAGAAAAATCAATTGTACACAATGATTAAGTAAATTATTCGATTGAATAATTAAATCAGTCGATTGGTGTACTTGACTAGTCGAATCATTCGGATCGTACAAATTATTACGAATTAATTCAATCAAAATCATTTTGATAAAGTTATTTTTTTCAAATTGATTTGACGAATTCAAAAAATTCGGATATAGAATCCAATTGGTTAGAAGTCGTTTGATCAAATGTGGATTTATAAATTTAGATTGTTGTTTGAATAGATTAAACGATTGAAATTTAAGTCTTAACTTGTTGTTTAGACATTTTTGAAAGTTGAGTAAAGATTTAAAGGTCGTGTAGGCCGAGCTAAAATCGTCTATATGAGTGTTAAGAAGTAATTCAAGAAATTTTTCTATGGAACAATCTCTAGGTGGTAGTCTATGTACTGACTCGGGATTAGTCGAATTAGTCGAGTTTGTGTATAAATTAGTTTTGCTCAAACCCACACTTACTGAATTTAAATCGATTATTTCATTTAGAATATGATCCAAATACTCAATGTCTAGAGTTTTTTGTTGAGTAAATTTTTTTGCACGTGGACTTAATCTAGGATCAGTTGTTTGTTGAGTTTTTAAAATATTCGATACTGATGGTGATCGATTAGTGCGAATATTTTTTTGACACAAAATCGAATGCTTTAACAAACTATTCAATAATGTTTCAATACAATTACTATAGCCCTCTAATTCAAGCTCATTATTATTTATATTGAGTAATAAATCAGAGCCTGATTTCAATAGAAGTCTAACACATTCTTTAAATTCTTTTTTCCATTCATTTCGATTGGAATTATTCGAATCTTTAAAGAAAACAGTTTCGATTAGTTCGTCCCATTCGAATAACGATTGAATACACAATTTTCTTTCGTTATTCAAAGTGTTAACATGGGTTTTTAAGCCGCCTTTTTTCAAAAGTAAAAAAAGAATTCGCGACAAACTTTTCGGATCATTATACTCGGACAAGACTTTTTTAGACCGAGAGTACTTATTATTACTAGTATTTGCATTGAATAAACAATGCAAAGACGTGTTGCCTGTTAAGGGTTCACGTTTCGTCAAGTCAAAACCACAATTTAACAAGACTTTTATAATTTTAGATGAGCGCGTATTCTCCAAAATGTAAAACATTGTATTCACATTTTTGTTCGGGATTCTTTTTTCCGTATTTGTCTCGAATAATGTTGGCAAATTTTCACTATCCAAATTTGATAGTAAATAAACAAGACAATTTTTCGCTTGAAATTTAATAGCATAATAAATGAGCTCGTAGTCTTCATCGGGTTTGAAATAATTGAACAAATTTTGTTGGTGTTTGTAAAGACGAGAAAAAATGTCTACATCATCTAGACATAATGAAGCCATAATGGGCGAAAGAGGTCTCAATTCACATGAATCACTATCCGGATCTGAATCAACATCTGTCTCAGTATATCCTTCTGAGACATTCGATTCAAATCTAGACATGCCATACCATTTTTTAAGCATCATTTTCGACTTTCTATTCATTTGTTTCATATTATTCAATGTTAATTTCGATATTAAATATTTATCTGCGCCACTTGTCAACAATAAATCAACTAGTTTAAGTCTCAATTCGTTCAATTTCTCATAAATAAAATTATTTTTATTATTACTTAAATTGCTGCGTATTGAGCAAGTAGTTGATTTGAAATTTAAATTTTTCGAATTTTCATTTGACGATGATATTAGAGAATGTACAGAAGTTGATAGGGAATTTCTTGGTTGTCTATAACTATCGAAATAACTCGATGACGAATCAGTTTTGTAACAAGCTGAATTAAAATCATAGTCATATTTGTCATAATAATTTTCCTCGTCTTTTTCCTCATAGTCATAAATGTTTGAGGAATTTAGAGACGAGTCGTCGTCGTCGTCCGAGTCCGAATCGCTTTGATTTTCATCCGAATATTGTGATTCTGTATTTGATATTATTGGATTGTAATTATCGGACAATTCCGACTCGGATTTTAGACATTCGTCAAAATTTTGATTTTTATTCAATTTTGAACTTGATTTAAATAGTTTAGATATTGAATCGACTGATTTAGTATATGGACTAAATTCAGACGAGTCTAAAGAATCAAAAGATAAAGATGATTCGGTGGAAAATGAGCCCGAGCTCGATCGAGTTTTAGTTACACTCGAACTCGAACTCGACCACAATGAATACAATTCAGAATTTTCATTATTATTATTTACAGACTTAACCGAATTCGATCGAGATAATCGAATCGAATCTATTTGTATTGTATTTCGTCGCTTTTGTGGCAAATTAATAAGAGGTATTTGAGGTGTCATGGTTCGTCGAGGTTTATTCGATTTTTTACTCTTGTTCAAATTGGACAAACTGAGTAAATTATTCGAATTATAAACACAACAAATGAGTAAAAGAGGAGTGTCAATGGGTAGATTGGTCAATTGACTAATACTTTTTTCATCGGAATAATTAGTAATTAAGCTTAAATCAACATTAGTTATGTAAGAACAAGGCGATGAAGGCCTTAAATTTGTATTTTTTTGACAATTAGTAGGTGAATTTTTATTTTTTATAATTGTTTCGACAGTTATTTCGCTTAGAGTTTCCGATTCAATTTTAGTTCTATCTATATTAGTGTTATTTTGAGTTTCCTCATCACTCGTATCAATGTCAAAATTAATTAAGACATTATTCGAGTGAAATGATTTATTCTCATTAAAGTCCCTGTATTTGTGTCTTATTTTATTTGTGCTTTTTGGTCTTAGAAAAAAATCGATGACTAGTTCATTGGTGATGTTGACACAATATCGGGTTTTATTCGAGAGTAAGAGACCTCGATTCGGGTCACACGAATAATTATGTAAAAGAATTTTAAGTAGATTTATTCGTTGTTGTATGATATGATCAAAATCGTTTTCGATATTATTCGAATTTTTTTCGCTAAATAATTTATAATTTTGTGTTAGGATATTAAAGGAGAATTGTAAAATGCACTGGATAAGTGTTTGAATTATATTATAACCATTTTGTTTGTTTGTAATAAGTAAAAGGTCTTTGGATCTAAACGAATCAATGCTTGTCAATAATAGATTTATTAAATTACTTATTTGTTTCGAATCGTATTCGAGACATTTTTCCAAATCATTGACTGTCAATTGATTTGATGTCTGAGAATTATTTGAATTTAGCGACAAGTTTAGTTGAGATTTATTTGCGAATAGCTTTTTTAATTCAGTCTTGGAGATGTATGTGAATAAGAGTTCGATTAGTTGTATGTCATTTTCAGTTAGGTCACGACCTAACAAATTATAAAGTAAACTTGAGCTCAAGTCAATCACTGACAAAGCCGTATGCCATAAAAAGCTCATTTTTTTGTTTTTTATTTATTTTTTAATTTTGAATAAAATTCGTGTTTTTAAAATTTTTACATTTATCTAAAAAAAATAAAATTTTTTTTTTTTAAATTCAATCTTCGAATCAATAAGTCTTATCATATTTTAAATGTAATTTTTAATTTGAGATAAATTGAAAAAAAGTATTTAATTACCAAAAATTTTTCAAATCTTTGTCTTTAGGCTAGAAAGATTTTTTAAAGAAAATTAAAGTTTAAAATTAATTAAGAAAACAACGAAAAAAAAACCTTTCTTGGTGCCTAGAATGCTAAATTTAGATTTTTTTCTTATAATACAATTAAGCCGAAATATAAATAAAATTTAAAAAGAGAGAAGTAATTTTGAAAGAAATTTTCGAAACAAATAATCATTGTTTTTTTAATTTTGAATTACATTTTTTATTTAATTTAAAAACTTAAATTTGTATAGACTTAGGAAATGTGAAAAGCAAAAAAACAAACAATAAAGGCTGTTAAAATAGTGTTTTTCATGTGTTTTTAAGAATTTAAGGACTGTTTTAAGAGGGACGAACATTAGTTTTTGATTACAAAAAAAAACCTAAAAAAGCACGATCAAAATACCAAAAATCATGTTTAATAAGATATTTATTTTTGAACACTAAAAACAGTGTGTAGGTAATGGTGAAATAAAAGATAATACAAATGATTGAATCTTAAATTCAGATAGAATTTCGAAAGTCCAAATTATTTGTTATACTCTTACGATATCAGATTCAAATAAAATTTCGACAATTTTTAAACAGAAATATTTTAAGAAACTTTTGTCTAAAATAAATCTAAGTTTATGATAAACATGAAATTTGGTATAGATTAAAGTTTATTTTAAACACCAACTAATGGACCAATATACAAGTAACAAATATATTGTATAATTTATTCCATATTACCTTATTTATAAGCGCCTTCCTAAACCCCCCTTTTTAAGAAGAATCAAAGCAGAAAAAATTTAATTTTTTTATAACTAAATAGACCACACTAAAGTTTATCGATGTCTGTCAAATCAACATCCTTTAAAAGAGCGATTTTTAGTCGCCTGAAAGCAAGGTTTTACGGTAAAGCTTTTCATTTTTGAAAAAAAAAATTTAGAAAATACAATCGAAAATTTTTAAGGAAGCTTGAAACATGATTCGTCTAATAAAAAAATTTGCCAATTGATTTAAAAAAAGGCATCTAAAACATTTCATGGTGTCTTTTCTTTTTCATTTTCTTATACGGTATTTTTTTTATCTATTCCAAAATAAATCTTAAGTCGTTTTTTATCAAAATGGAAAAATTGCTTGTTCCAAATTCAAAAAAAGAATATATAGAAAAAAAACAATTATAATAAGAAGACCCATAATAAATTAATTTTAATTTTTTTTCTAAACTAATAATTTGAAGAATCATCCTAAACTAAACAATTCTAAAAAATCGTATACTTTTAATGATGTCAAATTGGTCCGGAAATAAAACTAAAATTTTAGAATATACAATTAATGCATTAGGACAAACCCATTTTTCGAATTGATAAATATTTGAAATGAAAACAAAAATAAAAATTCATAATCGGATCATTACTTATCTAAAAAATAATAAATTAAAATTTTCTAAACATTTTTTCTTAAAAAAATAAAAAATGTGCCAAAATAAATGATGCTGGCAATTTGAAAAAATAAAAATAAAAAATTGAACTTGTCAAGAAAAGAAAACATTTTAACATATAAACAAAATAAAAAACGAGGAAGTAATAATTTTGGGAAACATTTTTTGCAAGACCCTATAATAAACAATAAAAACTTACTAGAAAAAAGAAATACTTGTTAGACTTTGATACAAAAAAAACAAAACAAAAATTATGTGCATATATTCAACAATTTGAAGTTGCTAGTTGAATATTTTTTTTCTATTTAGAAATTATGATGCAAATTAATACTTTTATAATAATTTTGACCAAAAAAATTCAAATTTTGCTTAAAATTCAAAAAAAAAAATTCCTCTATTTTTCATAGAATTTTTTAAATTGGATTAAAAAGATCTTGTAATTACTTTATTGAATTTAAGAAATTAATCTTTATGAATAGGACAGTCTTTTTCAATTGAAAAAAGAAACAAACTCTTAAGTATTTTGCCTCGATCTAAAAATAGTAAAAAGATACTTTGGACTCTCCGAGTATTAACTAGGCTATTGTTAAAATAGAGATTTATATAAAATAGGAAAAATAAAAAAGCTAAACATTTTTTTTTTCTATTTTCGAAAATCACGCTTTTAACGTATGATATACAAAATTGTTTTGCGTGATTTTGAAATACAACTTAAGCAAAATATATACCAAATGTTACTCTACTTGAAGATAGAGTTAAAAATATGATTGATTTTAAAGTTCTTAAAAAGGTATGCGTCTTGAAAACAAAAAAAAAACAAAACAGGTTAGATAGCGAGATAGCATATGTTTACAAATTTTAATCTAATTTATTAAGATTAGATCTCTTATCTATTTATACTCGAAATATGATGTAATTTAGTAGAGTTATTGCTTAATATTATTTTTTTATAAAAATATTGTGACTGGTTTTTTGAGGGTCGAAATTATCAATCGATAGAGTTTTTTTTTCTGTTCTCCGGAAAAACCAAATAAATATTTTTGAATTTATTTTCTTTTGAGCAAATAATTTAGATAAACTTTTTTACCAATCATTGTTGATTTGCGTTGCTTTGGTTTCTTTTTGGTGTTGAATCAAGCCATATAAAGTAATGGGTTTATCTTTTTCTAAATATAGATCTCAATTATTAAGCTTTAAGTATATTACTTGGAAATTAGTTTATTTACTGAGTTAACTAAAAAAATTTCCTTAGCTAAATTGAAAGCTTCCTTTTTTAACCCTAGAATCTTATTCCTTTTTAAATTAATTTAAAAAAAATTAACACAAGACCAAAAACTTGTCTCTTAGTTTCCGATCTAAAACGAAAAGTAATTTATACTGATATAATAGAATTTTCTTAATAGAATATTTTATTTATTATGTTGGTGACGGCCACTGGATCGCCAATAAAGGTGATGTTCGCGGATTAAAAAAAAGTTCTTTCCTTACATATTAAATGAAATTTATAAATCGATTAATCTATTGAATTTATATCCTCATATTTTCTTTCATATAATCTGTCAACATATTTTGGCGGTAATTGTGATTAATAGTCCCGCTAAAATTAATTAGAAAACGGCATTAGTTAGAAAAAATTTTGAATTTTTGATTTTTACTCAGATTTTTTGCCTCATTTTAGAAATGTTATAAAGTAGGATGTGTTTGAATGTAAAACCATGAGGTCATTATTCTTTTTTGATCTGTTTTTATTTGGGACCCTTCAAAAAACAACACCCACCAATTTTTTTTTAAAACAACGACTGGGTGTTTTTCATGAATCCTATTTTAATTATCAAAAACTAACTTTCATATAATGCAGAGGAGGTCTAGAGCTACAAAACGATATATTTGTTTGATAACAATTTGTTAAATCGGGTTAAATTAATTTTTTTAATGAATTTTCTTGCTAAATACCTTTTTTTTGTTTGAAATTTTTCAATTTCTTAGATTATAGGACTCCATTTTACGTATTCATTTTAAATTCATTATCAAAAAACGTAAATGTCATGAAAAAACAAATATCATTTTTGAAGAGAACTCGTCCAGATCTATAAGAATATGAGGTTATCTTAGGGTGTCTTTGGTAAAAAAAGAAGGTTTTGTGGGGGTGTCTTTGTTGATTTTTACAAAATATTAAAAAATTACATGAAAAAGTCTTCCAAGGTATCAAACAAATATATCGTTTTGTAGCTCTAGACCTCCTCTACATTATATAAAAGTAAGTTTTTGATAAAATAATTAAGATTCATGAAAAACATCCAGGTGTTGTTTTTTTTTAGGGTCCTTTTTTGATAATTTAAATTCATTTCTATGTTATTTTATCATAAACTTAACAAATTCAATTTGGCAAATTTGATTTGTGACAATCTTGAAAAGACTCAAATTAGCTAACTTAATTTTTTAAATAAGATTTTTTTGCCATTTGTCAATAACTCTCATGCCAAAAGATTCTTTAGTTAATTCTTCAAAAAAAAAGTCAATTATAACTTTCATAATAACTAATACAGTAAGAAATTTTTAGACAATTTTCCAAGCAATTGGGAAAAAATTTGATGCAAAAATTGTTGATAATCGTTAATTAAACTTTTTAAAACAAAAAAAAATAAAAATTGAATAAATAAAAAAACAATGTTTCATGTTAAATTTGAGTTAATTAAAGTATTTGTAGATTTATGCCATAAGTAAATCGTAATTTAAATGCTAAATTCAATAACCAACAAAATCCTTTTATCAATTTTTTTTCTCTTTAAAATTCAATCTTTGTTTAAATCCTCAAAACTAATAAAATACCATCTTAAAATATAATAAAAAATCCTGCTTAATATTTATACTTTTTAGGCTATACGACCTGTACAAAAAATCGAACGTTTAAAAAATTCAGACTCGATTTTACATCTAACCTAAATTTATATATTTAAATTAAATATTAGCTTTTTGTTATTATTTTTTCTTTTTTTAATAAGCAGTCAACTGGTTTAATTCTAGGTGACTAATAAATATAATATTAGAACTAGATAATTTAAATCAATTATGAATTGAAAAAAAAGTTGACCTATAAAAAGGATTATCGGACTAAATTAACAATTTAAAAATATACCCACTGTTATTTAATGGTTTAGGTTACAAAGAAAGAATCATTTCTATGATCAATTAACATTTGATTGTTCAGAATGTTTAACCTAAAAAATTTATACTTTCCTAAAACCTAAAATTAATATTCAAATATATTGCAACAAGTCTAGTGGATCTTATTAAAGAATTTCAGGGAATGTTTAGAAGCTAATTAAACAATTCAAATTTGTAAATTCAAAAAAGCCTATTTTTGATACTCTTAAGTAGGGCATATTTATATGCATACTCCAAAACAATAGAGACATCTGAAACAAGTATGTATTTTTAA
>NTPY01000635.1:2622898-2633193 GCA_002922825.1 Brachionus calyciflorus | reverse complement strand
CCTAAAAAATTTATAGTACAACTTTCCTAAAATTAATATTCAAATATATTGCAACAAGTCTAGTGGATCTTATTAAAGAATGTCAGGGAATGTTTAGAAGCTAATTAAACAATTCAAATTTGTAAATTCAAAAAAGCCTATTTTTGATACTCTTAAGTAGGGCATATTTATATGCATACTCCAAAACAATAGAGACATCTGAAACAAGTATGTATTTTTAACTGGTTAAAATAGTTACCAATTGTAGAAAAGTTGCAAAACCGAGTTGTATATTTAGTTTTTTGAAAATTTAAAAAAAGTCTTCTCAGTGCCTAGAAAATGCTAATTTTAGGATTGTTCTTGCTTTCCTATTTTTAAAGTAATTAAAGTATAAACCAACAACAACAACAACAAAAAAAGTAGAGTAATTTTGTAAGAAATTCTAAAAATAAAAAATGTTGATTTTGAAATTGTTTAAAAATTCAATTTCTTGAGAAGCGGAAATACATAAAAAAAAATGGATTTTATGAATAAAAGCGAAACTTTATTTGATTTAAACTAAGATTTTTTCACCAAATTTATACATCTCAAAATTATTGTTACTCAACTATTTCTGTTAAGCGAAATAAAAAGAACTTTGAATTGTAAAAATAAAAAAAAATAAAAATTTAAATATATTTATATATTTTATAAAGTTGTAAAATCACTCAGTGGGCTCATGGTTTAAATTAGATACGAATTCTTTTTTTTTTAAGATAGTAAATTGTTCTATTAAAATTAAAATATAACTCATAATTTATTTTAATTCTATGAGCGAAATTTATCAAAGATTCGAGCAAAAAGTTAAATATCTTTTTTTTTACATGCTTTTTGCAGCTGATCTGCTTTTCAATGAAATTCTCATTTAATTTTTTGAAGTAATGATCAAAAAATATATTAAGTAAAAAGAAAGTTTTTTTTTAAATTAAGGTAAATTTTTTCTCTAAAAGAAATTTGTCACTAGTAAGCAAATTCTGAATTATATAAGATCAGACTTTAGACTTTAGCGCAATTTATTTTTTTTCGAAAGTTTTGCTAATTATATCTGAAATAGTTTCAATATATTTTTCCCATTCAAATTTTATTTTATTATTTTTATTATTATTTTGATTGATTTTTGGAATTAAAGAGCATTGGCAAAAATTTGTATTTTAGTAATTCCAGTAAATATTGCTATTTTTCTTAACTTAAGTTTATAATATTGACAAATTTTTCAAAAGAAATCCGATAAAAAAAAACAAAGAATTAAACTTTGGAAAAATTTGCCATGGTTTTCACAGAGTAGAATATTCTTTTCACATTATCAAAAAATAAATTGAACATATTCCAAAATCTAATCCTATTCCTTTTATTACTAAAGAAATATTTATTTTTAAACGAGGCCAATTTGGCAAATCTTAAGTATAGCCAATATAAGTAGTATTCTTGGAAAAGAAGTTACAGTATATGGTAATTTTTATTTAGAAATTAAGAATAATCTGATTAATCAGGCCGAAGTAAGCATCCGACAGCTTAGATAATAGTTTTGCATGAAAGCTCCTATAATTTAGTTAGTTAGAAAGCGCTCGGATATAACTGGAGTTTTTTTAAGGTGAAAAAGATGACTTTTTTTAAAATATTTTTTTAATTTTTTTTCTGATGGTTGTGAACGTCGAATTAATTGTCCTGGAGCTTAGTTAATGGTGTTGCGAGAAAGCAAAGACAATTTTGGTTCTGCGTCAAATCTCGTAAAATTTTGAGCTAGCTTTTGTATCATGTCAGAGGGAAACCCGATGGTCCATATCAGGAGCGTAGCTACATGAGGGCGAACAGGGACCGCCGCCCCCCTTAAATTTTAAATAAATCTAAGCCAAAAATTGAAATTTTATTAATTATTAAATGAACTTTTAATGAAAATTGTATTGTTACAATTTTTTTAAACAAAGTCAAATAATTATTTAAACTTAATCTTGAATAATTAATTATTTTGATACTTTTTTCGAAACTCCTTTTAAAAGCTTCTTACAAAATAGGCTATTTCCCTACTTAAGCAATTACAGCCGTAAATTATCAGGAAGCTTGCATTTTTTAATAATTTTTCTGTTATTAAAAACATTTATAAAAATTTAACAATTAAGCAAATAGACTCAAATACACTTTAAATTTTTAAAGCGTAATAAATTTCAAATAAATGTGTAAAAAACAGTGAAAATGAGCTAAAATTCGTATTTTAGGATTTCATCCATGCATGCGTGGCTTTTCCAATATTTCTATTGGTCAATTTTACATTTTTTACGCATTTATGTTCGAATTTTTACGCATATTTGGAGGAAATCCTAATTACACATTAAAAATTAACAGTTTAGACTTTAGACGTTTTTATTTGTCGTTACTTCTTTTTTAGGAAAAACTTAAATTTATTTTTCCTTATAAATAAAAGTAGGATCTATGACCCCTCCCCCCATCGCCCTATTACATCTAACTGATATTTTAAAATTCGCCCCCCTAACTAAAAATGCCTCGCTACGCCCCTGCATATTGAACTCTATATTTTTTCTGAAACTAGAAAAAATTTTAATTTTAATCGAAGGTTTTGTTTTTTTCAATTTTTGATTTATAAGTATTGAAAATAAAACGAAAAAAAAATGGTTGTTAAATTTGCTTACTAATTTTTTTAAAAATTTTCAAACAAAAAATATTTTTTTTTACAAAAAAATTATCCGAGAATTTCCAGTTTATTTGATGACTTAAACGCAAGATGATTATGGAATGAATGTCGAAACTTAACTAATAACTGAAAAAATCGTGTTTATAATCAGTTTTAATTTAACTTTCTAGTAGAGATCTTGATGGTCTTTCAGAAAATGTGTTATTCTAATATATTATATATATAATTTGCTGATACTTGGGCCTCTCTAAATAGGTGACCAAGTGGGAACTAAATAGGTGTTCAAAATTAAATATTCCCTGAGAATGTTAAAAAAATAAAAGCGTATTATTTTCCTTCCAAATTTTTCGTATGAAAGTTTAATCTAGCTTCTTTTGCTTAATATGGGACTGTGAAGTTTGTTTCTATTCACTCATTTCAATTCAGCATTTCAAGAGTTTTTTTTTTACGGAATAAATTTTTTCTAAAGTTTAAATTGCTACAATTTGTAACATTTTTGCTACATCCAACAGAACAGAAAAAAAAAATTTTTTTCCAATGGAACTATTTTTTCAGAAATGTTGAGTTAGTTTGAATTGAAAATTATTCTGTCCTTATTAAAATATTGTTTTAATATTTAAACTTAATATAATTTTTTTAAGCAGTGTTCAAACCCACCACCCGGGACTTTTTTTTCAAGTCATAATAAACTTAACATTATTAATTTTCTGGTGATAGACAAATAAGGAAGCAAAAAATTTTTTAATTTTTTGTGTAGCAAAGTTGTTACATTTTGTAACAATTTAAAGCTAAAAGAAAAGTAGAAAAATAAAAAATTTATATCAATTTGAACGAATTGAAATGAACTTCACAGCCTCGCTTAATATTTATTTTTAAGTTTGGTATTAAAAATTTTTAATTTTATCAGTTTTAATTTTAACAAATGGCAACATGCTTTTTAATAAAGCTTTTTTCTTTTTAAGTTTAAATAAAATAGCCCAAAAAAAAATTATAAAAGAATTTTAAAAAAATAATTAGCCTTATCTAATGATTTTTAGTGCATCTAATTCTTAGAACTAAAATTGAACTTTATACAAACAAATGGTCGTATTAATGTCCAAATTCGATCTGGTAAAGGATATGGGGCAAAAGGGTAAAAGAACTAAAAAATGAATTTTCACATATTTTCTGGTAGATTTCGACGAGCTGAATCCAATTTTTTTTGAATTTTGAAAATCTAAGCATCTGCTCAAAAAATATGTGGATCCAAAGTTAATATTAATATTAACTTTTAAATTAGTACATCTCTTTCATTTTTCAAGATAATTTTTTCGTAAATGTACCAAAATGCTCAGAATAGCATAATTATTCATTAAATTAAAAAAAAAAATTAAAAAGAGATTTCATTGACCAATTAGACCATAAATAACCAAAAAAAACAATTTATCTAATCTTTAATGATCTACAGAGTCCTAAACCCAAGGAGATATTACCAAGATTTTTTTTTTTTTCTAAACTACTACTAATTGACTAAACAATATAAAAAAATCGAACACTAGAAATTATGGCATCCTTAACAAAAAAGTCTATTAAATTTATTGTTTTATTTTGTTTGCGAATAATCAAGATTTTAAATTATTAAATGCCTGGACTTGTAATCCTTTTAAAAATTTTAATTTTTAAAAATTTTTTTTTTAATTTATGCAGTCCTCATCCCAAAATTACAATATAAATTTGTATTCTAATTCATTACAAAAAAAAAATCATTTTAAATTTATTAGTTTACAAAAAATGAACAATTCTTATAAAAAATGTGCTAATTGTAAAATTCGCATTGATTTTAACCCAAAAATCATCAAAAACAAGATTCGTATCTCTTCTTCTTGGGTTAAAGTATCACTTCTTTCTCTTGGAATAGATTGGAAAAATTATAGATTTGTTTGCTTTAATTGTCATAGAAATCTATCCGATTTATGTTTAAATAAAGACGAACTTTTTAATAAAATAAGACTTGAAGAGCTTATAGAGACAGATAATGATGAGTACCAAGAGCCGTTACCAGAAAACGAATGTGTCGATGATTCTGAACCCAAAGTTACAACTGGCTCATTTTGTCTCGATTATGCTTGTATCGATGACAAAAGATGCATTATACTCACAGGAATTATAAAAGACAATTTTTTCGAATTATATAAGTTAATATCCTCTGCTAAGTTATCCGGAAACGTATCTTTAATTAACGCTTTGGGATTTTATCTAACAAAGTTACGTACTGGAGTTACTTTAAAAGAGCTATCAGCTTTTAACCCTTTGGCATCTTATGACCAAATTAAAAGATCAGTTCGTCAAATTAGAAATATTATCTCAGAAATGTTTACACCTATTTATCTTGGCTTCAATTCTTTTACTAGAGATGAAATTATATCAAAACATACAACAAATATGGCACAAATCCTTTTAAGCGCAAGTGAAAATGATGTTATCACAGTATGGGATGCAACCTACATATTTATAGAAAAATCATCATCTTATAAATTTCAGAAAAAAACATTTTCAGAACATAAAAAACGCTGCTTACTAAAATTTATGAATATATGTGCTACTGACGGGACATTAATAGATGGAATCGGTCCATACCTTTCAAATGGTAAAAATAATGATGCAAGCATTACAAAAGATATTTTCAAAAAGGCTGAAAGTGTTGAAAATTGGTTTTTGCCAAATGATTTATTTGTTTTTGATAGAGGCTTTCGTGACACATTAGATTTTTTGCAAAATAAAAATTATGAACCAAAAATGCCAAGTTATTTAAAAGGAAAAAGTCAGCACACAACAAAAGAAGCAAACAACTCACGATTAATTACCAAAATTAGATGGGTTATTGAATCAGCAAATGGTCGTTTAAAAAGATGGAAATATTTTAGTAATATCGTATCAAATAGAGACATTGGAACAATAGAAAAAGATTATAGATTTATTTGTGCATTAATAAATAAGTTTAGACCTCAGCTTGCATCAACCAATGATTTTGATAAAATAGATTTGTATAAGGAGATGTTAGAAAAAGCTAATGAGGAAAATAAATTAAAAAATGAAGTAGAAAATTACTCGAAACGCATTAAAAAATCCAGGGTGGTAAAAGTTAATGAGATTGACTTTCCAAAAATTAGTGAAGAGTATATAAAATCTTTAACATATGGAATTTACCAATTAAAACAATGTGTTCCTTATACGATTTCACATCTTAAAGGAAATGCAGATTATGTTTGCGAATTTTTTGGAGAGGGTGAAGAACTTATTAGAGTAAAAATAAACTCAAGATTTTCGTCGCAAACAATTCATAATACCTGGATAAAATATTCAACAATTTCAACAATGGACCCGATTAAAGAATGGTATTGCGATTGTAAAGCAGGTTCAAGAGTATTAGGTGCATGTGCTCATGTAACAAGTGTCATTTGGTATTTGGGAATCGGTATTTATCAAAATGAAAAATTTGAATCTAAAAAAAGCGAAAATTTCTATCAGTTTTGCTTAGATTGTGATAGGAATGATATTGATGAAAATGATTTGTCTTTAATTCTTGACGAAACAGGAGAACCGATTTCAGACATTGAATAAATAAAAAAAGATTCTTTATCTGATTTATTACTTTTTTTCTTAATAAAATTAAAAAAATATCTTGATTATTCGTAAACAAAATAAAACAATAAATTTAATAGACTTTTTTGTTAAGGATGCCATAATTTCTAGTGTTCGATTTTTTTATATTGTTTAGTCAATTAGTAGTAGTTTAGAAAAAAAAAAAAATCTTGGTAATATCTCCTTGGGTTTAGGACTCTGTAGATCATTAAAGATTAGATAAATTGTTTTTTTTGGTTATTTATGGTCTAATTGGTCAATGAAATCTCTTTTTAATTTTTTTTTTTAATTTAATGAATAATTATGCTATTCTGAGCATTTTGGTACATTTACGAAAAAATTATCTTGAAAAATGAAAGAGATGTACTAATTTAAAAGTTAATATTAATATTAACATTGGATCCACATATTTTTTGAGCAGATGCTTAGATTTTCAAAATTCAAAAAAAATTGGATTCAGCTCGTCGAAATCTACCAGAAAATATGTGAAAATTCATTTTTTAGTTTTTTTACCCTTTTGCCCCATATCCTTTATAAATTTAAAAAAATTGTTTTCAAAAAAAAAGTTAATTTTGATTGCAATTTAATATACTTAAGATGTGTTTTCAAAAAGTCTCAATCTTCTTTTAATAAAATGACAAAAATATTTGTAAAAATATAAAATCACACTTTAAAGAGATTTTCCAAATTTCAAGGAAATAAACTGTAAACTGCGTTTACCAAATTAAAATTTAGTTCTAGAGTAACCTCTAATTAGTGTATTTGGTTTTAATTTTTTAAACTGTATTCAATAAAGGTTATTTGTCTAATCTAATTCAAAGTTTAAAAAAAAAAAGTTGCCAAATATAAAAATAAGTTTTGACCATCCGTAGGGCATATCGGGTTTAGAAAACCCATCCTGTTTTTACACTGTTTTTATCATTTTAAAAAAAAAATAAAAGAATGTTTTTTTGATTTTTTTTAATTCACCGCTTGATTTTTATAACTTTATTTTTATCAGTTCTATCGAAAAATATTGTATCGAAAAATAAAATATTTTAAATGTTATTCACAGAAATAAAAATTAGTTAAGAATCTAAAATTGATAATGATTAAAAATTTTTAAAAATTAAAAAAAATTAATTTCTAAGAAAATCTCGATTAAAATTATCAATTTTTTTGCATTAATCGGCAACACAAAGGATTAAATAAAAATTTTCAAAAAGAAAAAGAAATCAATTAAAATTAAAATCAAGACCTAAATTATTTCTGTCTCTTTTCTTTAAATGGCAACTCAACTTTTTATTTCTTTTCGAGGAGTCGCATATTCGGCTTAAAATTTATTTTTTTAAAAAAGAACTTATTTTTTTATTTTAACTGTGGCCACGCCATAGTAAATTTAAAATGAGTATGGCGAAAGCCACAGTTCGCCAGAATGTAGCTCCGCCACTGATCCTAGTATTAAGAAAAAAATGCTCAAAATTATTTTGTATTCCATGATACAAATCACATATATCCGATGATACATTTCTTAATTAAGAAATGCTGGGTATATAGGTTAATCGGATTCATCTATACCGAGTATATTAAAAAAAATTTCTGAGCCCACTTATTTGTGTTTTCTAATTTCAGTATAAAGCTACCGTACGAAACGGTTATGACATAAAATTGATAGAAATGTGGTATAAGAAAAATTGATAAATTAGATAAATTGAAATTTTGTGTTTTGCAGATTATGTGTAGAGACATGTAATTTTTTGACTCTCTAACACTTTTGATTTGATAACCATCGGCTTTTTTTCTTAAATTAAATCTAAGGAACTTTGAGTGTTAGATCTGGCGATATTCAAATATAAATTTCGACTTGGACGTCTTGTATATTAATTTAAAAAAAAATTTTAATAGAAAAGTTTATTTGAAAATTAAAATGAAAAAGCTAAGTAAAAATTCAAACCTATCTGTCTAAAGAAAAAAAATTAAATAGAAATCTATCAGCGAATCAAATAAATAAATTTTTCACTGGTGAATGTAAAACATTGGTAAATGAACTAAATCTAAATCTTTAAAAATGCATTAATTTTCTTTTTCTTGTGAAGCCAACTTGCTTTCCAAATGTTCAATTCGTTTCTCTTGTTTTTGAACCAAATCTTTCAATTCAGAAAGCTCTTTTCTTAAAGTTTCTAATGCTTCTTCGCTCACTCGATTTTCTTGTGGCTAAATAATATTTAAATAAATTTGCATTCAATATAAAATTAAATTTAAACTATGAGCATCAGCGTTAATAATTGTTAGCGTTCAAATTTAAAATTAAAAAGTTAGTAAGTCTAGATTATTTTTATTCGAATAATAAAAAATTTACAAAAAATGCGATTTTTTTTTAGAGTAAAATTTTGAAAAAAAAATATTAAAATAATTCATATGAAAGCAAATGGTTTTACCAAGATATACCAGGCTAAATTGCTATTTTTATTAGAAGTGATAAAATAAATCTATAAGAATCTAGTTAAATCGGAAAAAACGTCAAAAAATCTTATTTGATTCTACTACACTGATGTTTTATAATTTTTTATTAATTAATTCGTCCATTACCGGTTTTGAATTTTATTCAGATAAAAAAAAAACCCAAAATCACATGTTAATTTTTCATTATTTGATTATGTATTTAAATTATTTTAAACAGTTTTCTTAATCAAATTTACTTTTATATAAAATTCGAAATTAAGTTTATTTGTTTTTTTTTCTAAAGTTTTTTTTATAGTTTTAAAGTTGAACTAAATTGTAAAATTTTATAAAATATAAAAAAAAATTCGAAAAAAAATATAATTCTTAAAGTTTATCGTAAAAATCCGTCCCGAAAAAAAAAATATTTTTAAAAAATTTAAAATTGTCTAATCGTCTTCATCGTCGTAATTCATATTCATTTCACTAAGTCTATCTTCCAGTGTTTTAATTCGTTTTTCATGGCCTTTGACTATTATTTTCATTCGTTTTATTTCTTCTTGTAATTTTGTAAACAAATCAGCTTCTACTCCCACTGTGTACAAGGCAGGCTATATAATAGGATTGTTAAATTTTATTATTATTTTGAACTACAACTTTTTACTCAAATCAATCTTTAATGACTTTTCTTTTTAAATTTGAATATGTCTCCTAAAATTTGCTCGTTCTGCGTTTTTTTTTGAAAATAAAATTTCAATCAATAAACTATCAAGTCGTATGAAAAAAAAACTTGGAAGTTCTTTAGTCATTAAAAATCTTATAATAAAGGTCTATAATTTCATAATCAATAATTTGAGAATACAGTCACGTCACGTTAATCCGAACATTTGGGGAGTCAAATGATGCTGGGGAAATAAAATTTTGTTCGAATACCAAAATAATCCGAATGTTTAGAACTTTTTAGTTCGATTAAAAAAATATATTTAACATTATTTAATATTGAAAATGGAGTAGGGAATATACAAAAAGTGTTCGAAACCTAAAAAGTTCGGATAAATGAGGTCCGGATTAACGCGACGTGACTGTAATTGCTTTTTGAAATTTTTTTTAAAGCCTTTAGTTGGAATAATAAGAGAGCATGCTTAAAATTAGTAAAATTAGACAGTAATAAATGCTAATAGCTTGTAAAGAAATCCTTTTAAACAAAACTGAAAAAAAAACTCTGGAACAACTTACTAAGGTTTGTACAGAGTAAGGGAAGACATTTGAAATTGAATCTCTCTTTCCTGCACTTCTATTAAAATTGAGTCGTCCGAACCGATTTCGAACGTACTGTAGTGTATTGAAAATAGAATGTTTGGATTAAAAAAAAATTTCTCGAAAAGTCAGATTTTTTTTTTGAAATTAAATTTTTATCCACAATTTTAGACTCCAAAAATCTTTTTAAGTCATTTTCTAAAATTGATTTTTCATGTATTACTAAATTCTAATCAAAAATTTATAGTACTGTAGTACGATACGGATACGGTTCGAATACGATAAGGTTCGGTTCGACACGGCTGTGATGCAATTTAAACAGAAATTCAGTACT